>CM010311.1:71408229-71615908 GCA_001923025.3 Taenia multiceps | reverse complement strand
TTACACCTGTCTGTGAGCACACGTACAGAAGTCATTTTGACTTTAAATAATAAGGATCCCTGCACTTACCATAGATGACCATCTTACTTTCTTTACTTTGGCTCACATAATCTATTTCATTTTAATTCTGAAAGTCATTACTGACCTTACTCATTATAATTGCTTCTCTTCGTTAAGTGCACTTTCTGCCTTTACCATTACATCATCATCTTTGTAAGTTAATCGTACGCAAGAAATGCGAAACCTGTTCTCCTTTTTAATAAATTGTAAGGCATCTCAAAAATTGCAGGTGTTTCTATTTTAAATTGACCTGTTTTTAAAAGGATTAAAACAAAAAATTAAGTTGCATTACATTCCACCAACTCATTAGCACTAAAGCAATTTTTTACATCTCGCGCATAACTACATTCCTTATAGGATTCGGTAAAAAATGTGAAAGACCTGGAAGCAGTGCGTCCAAGCATTGAAATGTTGGTAAATTATGGGAATATCGTTAGACAGATATGGATGGGAAAATGAAACTGCATCGTTACAATCAAATTAGTAAACAAGATTTAAAAAATAATAAATAAAAAATGGAGCAAAGCTGGACTTTCTCAGGAGCGTAAGAAGCTTCTGGATTTAGTTCCATTTGGCAAACTGCTTTTGTAGAGTGGGGACTTTGTTATGCTTACGTCAACGGACTTGGATCCTCCCACCCGAATTCAGAATACAAGTTATAATGAATGATTTCAATATTTAAGGTTTTCCATTACTATTTTTTCCCTTTCCATATGTACGCATGTTTAGAGCTGATAAATTTACCCATACAGATTTTGGGAGAAGCATGGATAGCCGGGCGCTTGGCGGTTACAAAACTTTATGTAAAATATAATTCCACATAAGGCAATGGTGTGTAGCAAGCATGGTGGGCAAAGCGAAGAGTGGTCTTACCTGGGAGTTGACCAATCACATTGTTGTCTAGTTGCGCAAATCTCTATAGCGAAATAAGATAAGAGGATCGGTGTTGTAAAGTAGCTTAATGAAGGAAAGTTCTCAGTTAATTGCGCTATCATAGCATCGCGGCTGGCAGTTTAACTCAATAGAATGACAGAAGGTCGGCTGTTGTTTACACTTCAAAACTGGTGGTCCTTGTCAACACTAAGTTATCAAAACCGAAAAATGAAAGTTATTAAGCCTGCCACTGGATTGATGTGTTGTTGATCACATTATAAAAAATAGTAACACAAGCCAACGAATTTATTGACCATTGACTACCTTAAAACTTAATTTTACCCCATGCAATACATTCAAACACAAAATACGTGTTCTGTGTGTTTTGTTCATTTGAAGCAACTACTTTTGTCCCCCTGCGATCTACTCAATACAGTGAGTGACTTTCGATATGACGCCTACTATTTTCCCATTCAAAATCAAACTTTTAAAATCTTGTACCATCTTGCACAGTTCAAAACACCCCTTATGTCTTAGACTCTAAGTCAGCATAGAAATAACTCTGATGAAAGGACTTCGCTATCGAATCATCCAGTCGAACATCCCAAAGGACCGGCAGCATTGATCAAATTGTTAAGCAAAAAGATTTTGTTATTTGAGCTCCTTTTTTATTTTGACAAGTACGCAAAATATGGGCACGGGCAAAGCGTTACATTAAAAATATGATCCAAACTCTTGATATGATCGAAGCAACTCAGTACTTCATCAAGGGGTTCAGTTGCTTATGTCGAGGCTGCATGCTGTTTGGACAACTTAGGGGATGAGAGTATCATCCTCAGCAAAGGTTGCAGCAAGAGCGCAGAATTGACACTTTCCTGATTGTCCAAAGATTTGGCTACAGCTCGCAAACAATTATAAACAATGAGTAGACATAGCGTTTTACCACTCTGTGTGTCTGCATGTGCCTTCGCATGCCCGACCGAAGGGCAAAGGCATGTTGGCAGACAGGACAGACGAAGGGCCTTTCGCCCGTGTGCTTCCGCTCGTGAACCACAAGAATCCACTTGCGCGAGAATGTCTTGTCACAAACGCGGCATTTCCATGGACGTGAGTGGCTTTGTTTATGCATTCGCAGGGAGGCAGAACTGCTGTATGTCTTCTCACACTCTGGGCATCGCCAAATCCTTTGCTCTTTCTTGCTCATTTCATTGGAAATTGTCAAGAAGTTTGCCCTATTATCAACCATGCCACTCTTATTTGCATTATTATCGATATTGCTTTCTACGACTCCAGTAGTAAAAAAGTTTAAAGCACTAACAGCGGGCTTAACAGGATTTGATGTTATGATTGTGTTTCGCATGTTAAATGAAGTTGATGAATAAAAGTGGGGACACCAATAAGGGTGATTAGACGTCATCCGACTAATTCCACTTGGTAGCGTTGGTGGATGGTAGTGGTGAAGATAATAAGGTATCGAAAGAACAGAATTGGTAAGTGGGTCACAATGCTGGGGAAGCGTTTCCATTTGAACAAACAAGGAAGTTGGCGAGGAGGTCAGTAGAAAGGAAGAAGATAGCTTGGTATAATCTGATATTGGTATCTGTCCATTGCATCCACACTCACTTTGTGATGTCGGTAATGCATTGATTAATTTTACTGAAGAAGGCGAATTTAATGTTGCAGTAGGCGATATTGGTGAGTGTGCAGCAGACAAGTCAAGGTAGCAGGAGTGTGCAGGAACACAACCATACCTAGCCTCGTCCTTGGCACTAGGGCTGGATAGCTGTGGGAATACTGGCGCAGTGGGTGATGATTTAAGTATTCCCGCTATGGAAAAGTCTAAGAAAAACAGAAGAAGCCTAAATAATATCGCCAGAAAATATCTTAATAATGGGGTACAACGGTTCTGATAAATTTGTTCTTGATGGCCACAATAGTAGCATAAATGCTGTTAAAGTACATATAGAAATGCAACACCGAATTTCATGGTTGGCAAGGCTAAGACTATGATTCGTGAGTCGATATCAGCAGTTTTATTTCGGATGGTCCAATTTCATTGGTCTAATCTATTATAATGCATTGGTCAATAGTATGGAAATCAGACTTGTAAGCATGGCCAACGTTTAAGCCTTAGTGGTGCTACACATTTGATGAGAAAACACTTTATATTCTTTTATAGTGTTGAAGGGCTTCGCTTTTTATCCGTTTGATGCCTTTGCTTAGGTATTTTAAATTAACTTGCGGTAACTGCACTATCCATTCTTTTACTAGATCGCCTTAAATTCCTTACCTTAAAGGCATTGAAAAGCACGATCCCTCCTCACTTTGCACCAGTTCATAACTTTTGTGCTGAACAGAATTAAATAGCAGAAATCGGCAATCTCTTCTTTTGTGTCAGCGATGGTGTGTGTAGAGGTATATTCGCATTTTATGGCGTATTTAATCGACGAATAATCATTCACGTCCCACCTAATCACAAGACTTTCAGACATTCGTGCCATTAAAGTTGCACAAATCTTCGGTAGAATTGGATTTTGGACTAGCACAACCCTTTTAGCACCTGACGTATTTCATTATGGACAAAATCCACTCATAAGCAGTGATTGTATCAGCCGAACAATGGCATCGAATCCAGAGAGAGCGGCGACGGAAAAGGAGGCAGAACTAAGAGCGAAGGTAAAAGGGAAGAGAATGTTAAGATGGTTTTTGAAAATGAGGTGCATAACAGTTAGAAGCAGGTCTTGGTTAGATTTATTCCGTAGCGCCTACATTCTGTGCCTTTTTTGACATTGTCGTAGTTGCTGTCTCAACCACCGCATAAAACTGGATCTTTTTAATCAAAGAGAGGTTGCAGCAGGTAAAAATTTAACTCCATAAATTGGCCACCGCACAAGTTAAATTGTATTCATCTCATCAATTTGTGTCGTTACAACTGCAATGACCCATTAATAAGCTTAAATTGTTGTTGTTAATAATTTGGTATGCACAAATTTCGAAATGCCAATTACCCTCAATTTTAAAGCTTGGAGCAAATCGTGCTAAAATTTTTACTTTTATAATAATGTAGTCTACAAATGCGATTAGAAATACATGCGTTAACCTGAAGTTTAGCGTGATCGCTGCCATTGCGATTAGCTTAGAGTTCATGTTATGGAGACCATATGCGTGTGCAACTATCGTAAAAATATTTAATTTAATGCACATGCATGCTTGAAATTTATACGGTACCATGGTAGTTAGACTAATAACTTTTAGGCATGTTGGGATCATGGTTATCTTATGACAGTGGTGAAATGCCCAAATAGCGTGTCTAAATTTGCCTTTGTAGTGGTTTTAACTACGTCTGCTTAGCTTAAGCTTTTTACTATGTGTTGTTTGCTACACCTAATTATTTCTTTTTTTCAAAATTACGACAAACGATAAGGGTCGGAGTTTTTAACTTACTCCCTACTTGTGCTTTATTTTTGATCATGAATACGCCAATCGAACCGACATAATTACTTCCTAAGAGCGGTTGAACCTTTTCAAAAAATGGGTGTAGCAATTAGGATTTTAGCAATAACAATTTAAGGGAAAGGCAAGATTGAGATAAAGAAACTTTAAGCTGATTTGTTTATGCTGTAAGCGCGGACAAATGTCTTGGGAGGGACCGGTGCGTGACTAGATGCTGTGCAAGAGGCAACGGGCTCCGATATGTGGCAAAGATACACACAATAAATTTAAATAAAATTTTGCCTTCTTTGTTCAATTATTAATAGTCTGAGGTGAAATGTTCTTGGCGGCCGCGCCATAGGAATGTGAACATCATCTTGCTTTCCTTAGTGAGTTTTGTGTACTATTTTTAAGTAATTCTGTGCTATGATTAATTTTGCCCCTTTAATCGCTTCTGATGTCAAAATCAACTGAAAGAATATTGAAACCATTGTCTAGACTGCAACAAATTCTTTGTGTTGGCACGCTTTGAAGTTCTTTGTTATCTTTAGTCAAGTAAGCAGCAAAATCATGGTAGAAAAGGCTAGATAAAGTGAAATTGAGTTTGAACCGTTCGTAGTTCCACCTCACCACGTTTTGCATTGGACAAACGGCACGGTACTCATAAGTCTGGCCTCACTCATCTTCTTCAGTCAACTTAAAAATTAATTTTAAGCTTAGTTAGATCGTGTCATGCGTAGACAGATAAAACCAACAGAAAGATGAGTTTGATCTCGATGGCTGTTCCTCTTAGGCCTAGTAGAACCAATTTTAAAGTTTCATGTTAGTGAGTAGCTTTTTAAACCAACGCAGGAGAAGTTACTGACAAAAATATTTGGTTAAGTTACTCCGTTATTAGTGACTTTGATGTAGCAACATTTACTTTGAGATAGTCCTAACATGCCTTTTTATTTATTTCCTCTTTTTCGTTACAATCACACTCCGGTGCACATTGCATAAGGCTGGTTAGTAATCAAACGTCTGTTTTCAGTTATTCTGTTGAGGCAGTGTATAGCTAGCTTGGTTTGATTGATATTAGCCATCCACAGGCACTTATAGCAGCGAAGGAAAACTAATTTACACTAGAAGGTAAACATCCACTATGCAACGCTGTTTGATTCAACTTTGATTATTGCTACTGTAAACGGATGCGCCTCTTTAGGAAAAACAAGCAAATCCATCTTTACTATTTTGATTAGCTAAAGATACGACAGGAATGCATGGATTAAAATCGGTTGTTAGCGCTGTGATAAATTACGTAGGTTTTTATTAACGCATCGTCAGTAACGAGCATTGCACTTACCGTGTTGACGATCAACCTCGGGAATTCATACACATGAACTTCCAGAGCATTTATGATGAAAAAATAGATGAGTAGACTGATTTGCACTTGTAAAGTAAGTAGTTGACAATGTTTAGTGTTTTTTCTTTTTTGCGTAGATTTGCGCGGCAGGTGTAGTAGCAACTATGAAAATGTCAAAAGAGGCACCGAATATGGCCGCTGTGGCATGAATATGGTCAAAACCTGTTTTGATCGACTCTTTTGCCTCATTTTCGAATGCGGCCCCAACTCCGTTTTCATTTTTTTACCTTAACCGCTACTTCTTTCTCTTCTTCCATCACCACCGCCTCTGATTTCTTTGTCTTCTTGTCCGTTGATACCATCACTCCCTTTGAAAGGATTCGCCAACCACCAGTTATCAGGATAGATGGGTTCTGTCCAAATTTGGAAGCGTTAATACCGTCAACATCGAACTGGGTTCTAAATAAAAGAAGAAATGCAGGCACTACAGGGGTTATGCCAGTTCAAACTTTGTCCTAGCTGATATCTTGTGCGAATTCGATGTCATGGATGTCCCGGAGTCCTGTAATTAGGGTGGGATAAATGCACCAGAATGTTGTTTGTCGAACAAATACAATATAAACCGCAAATATTTGCCTAAACCTGCCATCACAAACACAAATGAAGATGAGGTTACTTATTATAGCAATCAGACCACAGCATACATTGCAAGGTTATGAAGTGATGCAAAAAGAGAACGAATCGCATTTATCAGTGCCTACAAAGTTAAGAACATAAGGAAAGCAAAGCATAGTAATGAAAAACTTGGGCACCAAAAGTAAGATTTGGGTGACTAATCCAAAAAAAGAAAGCGTTTTCTCATAGAAGTACCTAATTTTTGGCCGTGCTTACAAATATGCATCGCGCAATATTAACCAATGGGCCATAAGCGTTTAGACCAATGAAATTTGACCATCCAACATAAGTGCTGACATTGATTTACGAATAGTAGCCTTAGGATCACCAACCATGAGATTCGGTAGGCTGCATTTCCCTATGTACTCCATCAAAATTTATGCTACTTAGTGACGATTAAGGGAATATTAATCATTGTCAAAACTTCTCTGATTTTCCTTGGAATTATTTATAGCAGGATTATTAAAACCACTACCCACTGCACGAGTATTTCTACAGCCATCTAGCTCCAATGCTAAGGACGAGATTATGCATGATTGTGATCCTACACACTCTACCTCCCTTGGCTTGTCTTTGACAAAATTATCATAATCGCCTTCTGCAACACCGAACTCTTCAACTCCATCAGTAGATCAAATCAATGCATCATTGATACCACAAAGTGAATGCGGATGCAACGGACAGTCCCCCGTATCAAATCGTATTACTCTTTCTTCCCTCTTTCCTCCAACCTCATCGTCCACTTCTTCCATCGGTCGAATGGAAGCCCTTCCACGGCCTTGCAATTCACTTTCCAATTCTGGTGCTACAATACCCCTTTGTTTCACTGTTGCAATCCACCAACTCTACCCGATGGATTTGGTCCGTTGACTTCTAATCACCTTTATCTGTGTCCCTATCTGCATTCACCAACTCAGTTTAACATGTAAAATATAGGCACAAAAGAGGTTCTGCGGATCCTATTTTAATACCTCTAAGTTTTCTACCACCAGACTTGCAGAAAACGATGTTAGTGGTAGGCCCATTGAATGCAGCATAGCGCACACTATAGCTGACTGTTTCACAATTGCTAATGAGAAGACGAGGAAGAGCGAAAAATTAGGCAATGTTTAGAGCATGCGAATGCATACGATAGCCCTGCCTCTCTGCGGATGAATAAACAGTCATTCACACCAGTAAAAATGTAGCCTTTGTGAGAATGTATTGTCTCGTAATTGGATTCTTTGCCAGTTGGTCAGACATGCAAACTCACATATTGAAGTACGTGGTGGTGAATCGCTCCTCTTGCTTTCAGTGCTCGTACTTGTTTGCAAGCTGTAGCTAAATCATCGGACATCCAGGAAAGTGTTAATTTCTTACTTTTGTTGCAATCTATGTTGGGGATGATGTTCGACACCATCAACTCAATCCCTTGGGATGAAGTGTTAGAGTAGCTTTTGTACCAAATGCGTGCATCGATCATATTGAAGAGCTCGTGTCATGTTTTTTAAACATTCGTTTTCTGCGTGCCCGCATTGTGCTCAATTGTCACCACGAAGGGAAGTTCATTTATCACAATCTTCCTATTTTTATTTTGATCAATGCCTGCGTATGGTTATTTGAGCAGGCACCAAATATGCCAAGCGATATAATGACGTCAGACCGATCTTTTAGTTAGTACCAGTTTGAATTGTGTAAGATGGTACAGGATTTAGGAAAGTGTGACTTTGAATGGAAAAATTGTTAGCCTGATGTCACTAATCGCTCACCATATCAACTTGATAGAAAAAGAACAAAAGCTGCTGCGACAGATGAGAAAAACACCTAGGAAACGTAATTTGCGAATGCTCACAGGTTGTTAAAATTCGTTTGCTGCTGTTATCATCTCCTCATAAGGTGGCTAACGACACATTAAACTGGTGATGGGCCTAATAATTTCCGTTTTTCGCTTTTGCTAACTCAGCGTTGACAAGGGCAGCCAACTTGATTTTAGGTGCAACATCAGAATTTCAGCATTTCATTGCTTTGGATATCCAGCCGCAATATTCTATTAACCCAATTAGCTGCAAATGTTTTACATTAACTTACTTTACATCATTGACGTTCTTATCCTATTTTACAACAAAGGGCTGATCGATCAGCGCAAACCCAGTGTCAACGGCATCGAAATCAGGACCATATATGCAGACATTAACTAGTCTGCCTACTATATATCTCATCACGATAACTATTTTTTATCAAACGAGAGTTGAACCATGATTTTCAATTCTACAGCCTTTTAAAGCAGGTCACGCTACAAATGTAAGACAAAAGAATGTAATTAATGAAGAGAAAAATTAGCCTTAGCTTATTTCGAAAAATCGAAGCAAGAACTAACTTTAATAATGGAAATAAATTAGATAGGATTTTATCCTTGTAAGCCATGCTACCTTTTGTCTAAGCAAAGGCTGCCTGGCACCAATCCCTTTAAGTGCTCGAGACCACATGAAATTCCCTCAAGTGGTATTCGTTTTTCCGAGCTGCTCATGACTCATTAGACAGAAACGAAGTCTGGCTCCAGCATACTAGGAAATGGTTAACAATCACAATGAATTTATAGTTCGCAGATGATTTTACAAGATCTTAAGCCTCTCCAAACCATAATTCTGCTCTGCAACTTGACCTCTGAGCCCTTTTTATATTTAAGATTCTTCCAAACATCAGTATTATTATTCGTAAGGAATAGTATTATGAGCATAGGATTAAAGAATGTCCCGGTCAGCATGCATGAGCCTCAACGAAGTTTATTGCAGCATGACTTTTAATGGCATGGACGAAGACAGGAAATTGCTTGATGTCAACTTTTTCTTAAACAAAATTCTCCATGGTTTGCCCACAAACATCCTTTTTTGTGTTATCTGTTTTCCAGCTTAAAATTCGTCCTGCATGTGTACCATGGTTTAACTTATTCCACTTCACTTTGGCTATTCCTTACGTTGTCATTGTTTAGAGGGCGACATTCACTTGTAATAAAAAGGAGAGTAATTGATTGTTGTTGTGTGCACTTTTACTTTATTTTATAGTTATAGGCTATGCTTTTGAAAGTTCAAAAAGCTATTCTTTAGTTTTACAAACTACTGGTTGTCTTTTGCATACTCTTGAAATAAAAGAATTTGGTATGCAAATTTTTAAAAGTTTAAGTTAATTTACGCTTTGAGAATTATAGAGCCCATAAAGCCTTACAATACATGTGTTTATTGCGTATGATAACATTTGTTTATGTTTTTAGCTGAAAAAACTCGTCAGTTTAATCCACTGATGCGACGTCAGACGCAAATATGTGGTTCAAATTTTAAGTTCAAAATATGCTAGCAACTTGCATGCAACATATCAGCCGGCGTCAAAAAGGTGCCTTGGCATGGCAGCTTTCACATCTGCCGAATGGAATCATTTTCTGAGAAGTTAAGACTCACCAAAAAGCTATTACTGTTTGTGCAACTGTATTTTGTAAAAAGGTATTGCATCATATTAATACCGAGCTTTATGGTAAATGGAGATATTTGCAAAATGTAACTAAGTTATTCTAGCGCTCATGAGTTGATCAAACATGAGGTAACTCAATCTTTTCTCACTTAAAACCAGCATTTTAAAATGTATAAATATGTAATCTTCAAAGTTTATTGCAGTTTACAAACAAGGAGATAGGGTTTCACACCTCTTGTACAAGACCGAATCTTAAAGACGGCATCACGAGAATGAAGCCAGAAGGTGTACTCAAAGAGAGAAGCAATTTTATTGGGTTAATTTATTTTTGAAATGTAAAAGGCAACGCAAAATGAAATATTTGAGACAAAACAAAAGAAATTAAGATGGTTTTTGAATGTATGCAGATATCCCGATTAAGTAAGAGTCAAAACAAAGTTCGTGAATATGTCCTTGGGGAGAAGTAACTTTAATCCATCTATTGACTCTCAAACTTCACTTCTTACTTAACAAACACTTTATTTGCGGCATTCGGCGCGTTGAGCGACCTCATGGTTCTCTTAATGGTAATTAAGGCCAACAACAAGCAGAGCGCTAACAAGAGAGAGATCAAAGGAATGCAAGGGGCAGATAGAGAGAGGAGAAGGCCTATGTGTACATGAAAGTTTCTTTGCCAATTATATGCCTCAAGATAACTGGCAGGGTCATAATAACGCGTTCAAGTTTTCATCGCATGGGATTCCGTAAAATTCCTCAGAACTGGAACATTTACCACTTGTTCCAATCTGGTGAACTATTGATTATACATGCCACCCAAGTAATTCAGTAGACAGCCTAGGGCTATGCCCTTGACATGTTTTGTTTCTCTGCCTGCTTCAATGAACACGCATATGGTTGCCAAACTGCACCATCTAAGCAAACTCACTGATGCATTACGGATGCTTAAATAACCCCACCAGAGAAGCGCCATTCCGTCTTCACAAGGAATGTGAGCGTTTGCACAGACCTGGTTTTGAACAGATCCATAGTAGTGTGGTGCCTGTAGACCTATCTTTTAAATGCTGTCCTCGGTTTTTAGTTCAGGAATGCATGTCACCCCCGTTTCCTTTGGAAAATAAACCCCTAAACTCAGATTTGTAGCATGCTACCCTGCAACTGTTCGGATGTGCTGACGAGAGTTAGTGCCACACTATTATTCCGCCTACCCAATAACTGTTAAGCGTGTCTGGAAGAATTTACGCAAAAATAGAGCACTTTCAACCTAAGTCAAGCTTTATTTCCTGGTGTGACCGCCGCTGAGAATGTGGAAACTAAGCTATCTCGCAACCGGTGAGCTTCCACCGACTTTCCCCAAACGACTCAAATCAAACTAAATGCTGTTACTTTGTGAAGGGAACTTCTTCGCGAGAACTCATACAATGCTAAGTAGTTGCTCTGTAAAGCGAATTAGTTAGCAAAAGCTGATGCCAATTCTCTGGCAACAATACTGAATGTTTTGCACATTCATTCATGCCAAGACGTAACCGCCCCAACTATTTTAGCAAGACTACCTCACGCGCCCGCACATCCCACCTCTCGTCCCTATCGAAAGTGTGGAGAGAAATCTACCAATATCTTCCTTCTAGCTTGGTACCCTCAGATTATTGCATGTCCCACCAAAAGCCCTTGTGCTTGTGGTTGCAAATAACACAAAGCTACCACACAATGGCAAAGTGCTAGCGCATAGAAGCCAACGTCCTTTGAACACACTGTCGTATCTTGAGGCAGGTCAAGTAAGTGGTAGTGTGGTTGACGCCGCAAGCACTAACAACCTTCAGCCTAATCCAGTTATTACAAAAACTCTCCTTGCGTTTGGAATAAATGCAGGAAAATACGTGTTTTTAGAGCTGCGACGAGCACCATGTATTGACGTAGTATAAGGTGAAGGGAATTCCACTGCACATTGAAAGGCAAAACAATGCTCTGCGAGTAGGTAAAATGATGCTCCAAAGGCGACCATTCATCGTCTCGCGTAAGCTAATGCTATTACGTAGTAATATTGAATGGGACGATAGCACCGCACAGCCTATTGTGCACTAGCTTCAACATCTGTAACTCGGCGACCTGAGTTGTGGCTGTTTTAGTATGCATCAAGAGTACTGCGAATCCTCTCACCGGTCCAGCAAGTGAAGAATTTCTACACTGATGTCAGGTTGGGACTAAAATAGTCCCAACTGAAGTTGCTGATGCAAAAATCACCCTACGAATTCATTGGTGCTGCGAAATTATCCTGCCATCCCCCTTCGTCTCTTCAAACTCGTCCTCGCATTCCTTTGCATTGCCACTTCGATCGCCACCTCTGCCTTACTGTCACAGCGTAGTTGATGCAAATTTTTAAAACCGATAGCACCACCTTTGGATTTTTCCACTGTTTTTTCTTATCGTTGTACAGTTTTGCGCCAACCAATACATTCGTTTTGCCGCAGAATCTCAATAAATGTGACGTAAAGGACGCAGTTAACTAGTGCATGGCACTTTGCAACAAATGATTCATTCTTTGTGCTATTTCTGGGGGATCGAGTGTTCTCCTCCCGCATATTTGCCTTTATCTACAGTTACTCTCGAAGCATATCCATGGCCTTTCTTTCTAACTACCTGTAGACCACCCTATAAAGATTCAAACCATAATTTAAGCAAACAGACTTGCAATTAAAATTTATGGCATCTTTTTGGTTCCATTTGTTGCTAAACGTAGCGCAATCGAAATCCCCTCCCATTGTCATCGTTCGGCGATAATGGGTTGTTAAGTCGCTTGTAAAGAAATCAATGAAGCAGATCGAATTTAACCATATTTTATTTGCACCAGAATAGTGGCGCCAAAATATTTGCAAATTAAGGTTGGTGCTCGAGTTATCACCCTTTTACTAAAGACGGAATTGCAAAAGCCACTTAACGAGCTCATTTTTGCCGAGAATTTTGTTTGGTGGAATACGTATTTATAAGCACTTTTTCGTTGCCTAGCATTTGCCAACATTTCTTTTGCAAGTATTTTTGGAAATCCAGATGATGAAGACGCTCGACTAAATGTTTAGCCCTAGCCAAAACAATGGCAAACTAAATAAATAACAAACGCTTAAATAGTAAAACATCAACCCTTTTAGGAGCTAGTCTTACACTGTCCCGTTAATAGAATCAATGGAGCGGCTGCCACAGTATAACGAAAATTGAAAGTCAACATTTAGTTGGCAAGTGAGTTTAGGAGGCACTAGATCCAAAAAGAGACGTTCATGGTAGAGAAGAACCCTGAGTCCATCAACAATCTGCAACATGGCAGTGAGGCTGGCGTTTTCGCAATAATTACCCACAGCTGGAGTTCACAGTTGTGCACTCTATGAATCAAATGTAGTTTAGGTGCAATTCAAAGGCTAGCGCAAGCATTTTCAAATGCTGCGAATGAATCCAACATGGCATTGCAGTACTTTTAAAAGCCAAAATTACTCTTTTACCAGACAGGAGAAGCAGAAATCTTATGCTTGGCATCCAATTATCACAACTAAGTCAAAGGCCATCCTCGACGTTGCCTGCACCATTGTGGAGCAGCGAATTATCAAGTAGATTATGCATACTAACCCTGCTGTCATGCTGTTTGTGAGGAATGGCTGACCCAAGCTATACATTTTAAAGTGAGCAAGTGGGAGGATAATGAATAGATTTAACTGCAGTCAAGCTAATGATTGTCTTATCTATTGCATCCACAATTTTTGCCGTTGGAGACGTAACCTGTCCAAAAATCACTTCAACCCATTACAACGCGAGATAAATAACACTTTTATATTTACGTCTATAAAGTTGATATGTTTGCACTCTGATGCCACAAGACAAGCTTTATCTCTGCGAGCATAACTTCTGAACAATGAAGCGCGGGGTTCACTAACACGATGCAGAGGTTTCTTTATGCACATAACCAATGTATTTGCTGCGACGGATTGTATGCATAAACTCGCCTGTAGTCGTTGAGAAGCAAAACTTGCCAGACAAATCTCACATCCTTCACGATCAGAATTCACGGCGCAAATCCAAAATGGGTAGTCGCAATCAGTCAGCAACAAAATGTTACGTCTGATCTTGACACCGCTTAATGATGGGTAGATATAATGTGTAAGGCCATCAAAAAGATATTAGATATCCTTAAAAACGTAGGTTTTTGTAATTATTTTTCTCCATGCTGACGGAATTGCAATGCGTCTTCAGCTTTTCGATACCAAAATTAAGCATTTCGAATCACTCCTTATTGTAATCGTTAGCATGCAAGTTCTTTCCTTCTGCAAGGGAAGCTGAACTTAAGAAGAACATTACTCATTAGTCTGGGAGCATAGCAAAGAAGCAGGAGAAATTCAGTGATTTACAACCTCATGCCTATGCTGTTCTAGGAATACTCATGTACGCAACTATTACAAGGTTAAGGAAAGATCCATGGCGTCCGCCTGATTGCTCACTCAGTTTTACCGTGATGTGACACAAGATCTCACACAATTCAGCTTTCATCTCTTGGGTTACTTGAAATAATAGCACATAAGTTTGTCCAATTTACATGCTACATAGATTCGTAAAACAGTTTTGTAATCTCTGCCGCCAAGTAATGATAATGCATTTGTTTCAGCATATTAAAATAAAGTCCTCCAAAATGCCTGGTACATTAAGGCGTTTTATTTGACAAGCGATTTCTCGTTCTTTACAGAAGAATCTAAGGCTGCTCAGGAACTCATCACTTAAGACACATAACGTAGAAGCGAGTTAAGTGCAGTAAACTTGAACCACCCATCCGTTTTGCTCAAAAGTCTGACCAAACACGCGACGACTTTCCCCTGCGTTGTGATCACATGTGTGGTTGAGGACCGGTCCTGTAGGCCCTCCTACTTACTTATTATATTCATCACGTGCAACTCGCCTTTTTCTCAAGCAAAATGGATGCCTACAAATATGGATTGTATTTGGAGTCATTCAAAAGCACCTTATTAGACTCGACAAACATAGATAGTAAGCACTTAATGAGCTCACATATTATTGTGCATAGGATTGAATACGTAAGCAAAACCACTTTTATATGTAGAGGTGTGCGCGTAAACGCACAGGCATATGGAGCCGCTTTAAACAATTGGGTTGTGTTAAGTGGAACTATGTTTGGTATGATACTAAATCTACAGACTTACGCAACAAGTGGTCGGCTTAGACGAATCGCAGAACGGGCTCAAAACCTTAATTTACTAGTATTTGTAATGTTTTATTGAACATGGTTTTCAATTGTCCGGGTTGTTCATCGGATTGCAAATCCATCGTAACGCTCTTACAGCATCAGAAAAGTAAGTAAACGGTGTCTTCGGTGTCAGCATGCACCGCGTTTGAGCAAATTGGAGAAAATCAACCCAGTCTTTTTTGATAAATGCTTTTGGGTTATCAGCCACAAATGATTTGGTACACATTAATCGCAACTAAATGCGGAGCCGGCTTTCATGACTTCCTCCAGGTACTGTGGAAAGAATATTTCGACGCATGTGAACCTGTGACTTCATGCCGGTTGGCGAGGACGAAAAAATTTGCATTGCATCGTGGAAGACGATGGTTGCCACAAACGAGAGAAAAATGTCAAAATTGGGAGGCTTGCCCTAAAATCACAGTGATTTTATGCAGACTGCAGATGCCGCTGTTGGGACAGATGCGCAGCTGAAGTCTGCTAGCGATATAATGCTGTTGCTTAGGCACTACTTAATGCTATTTCCAGTGTCTGTTACCAATCGCAGCAATGGTTCATGCTAAGGCGATTTTTGATTAGAATTCCTTTTGACGTGAGTGCATCTGCTGCCAATATAGCAGCCACCTGAATTCCATCTTCTCTCGCCCACAACTACCCTCACTTCAAGTCAGAAGCCGCGTCATTCAGTCAGTCAGGAGTGACGACAACAAGCATTCGTAGAAAGACCGCGTCTACTTGGATAGTGGCGCTAGTTGCATCATCAGTGCAGCAAATCTGCCTTTTAGTTCATAAAACCCCATTAGCAAACTATCTTTCTTACGATCCATTAGTTCATGCACAACCGATCATACTTGCAGCAAGATCGTGCACTTGTGCCTGAATGAACCACCTATCGGCCCCGCATATGGGGTGCAAATACCAAGAGTAAAAAGTCCGCATCTGATGACGCATGCGAAGTCCACGCGAGAGGGAGCACAGGAGACAGTGCTCAAACAGACAGTGCACTGTGTAACACAGGTTTTTTGACTTCGCCTCATTCGTATGAATTATCTTGAGAATGTGAGCCTTGCAACGAAATTGTCTTCATCGAGCCTTGAGGCGGAATACTGCTCCGATCTTCTCATTCCTAAAAGCCGTTAGTAATAGTATCCGCTACAAAGGCAAAGCATAGAGAATAAAAACTGAAAGAAAGTAACAGAACATAAGTCATCTTTGCACCTACCTATGCAAGATACCCACAATTCATATTCGGACTTCGAAGGCAATATTTTGGCAGTTAAGAAAAGGAGAAATACCAAAAAACAAGTCCGAGCCCCTTTTGAATGCAAGTTATCACTGCTTTTAAAATTGTGGCATCCCTGTTTTAGATGATTGTGCTTACACTTCCCGTAGTTATACTTTTACTTTCGTGTGATTCTACAGCACTTCTTGTGTCAAAAATGTCGTTTGGAGGCAGAATTATGACATCTTGGCTGAGTGCTAACAGATTTGGCTGCTGTGCTATGGGATGGAAAGGACACTACTCCGGTGACGATCTTTGCTAATGGTGCTGAAGGCTGGTGATGTCCATCAATGCATTGTACTTTAGCCCTGTCTTCGAAAAGTTACCTACTCCAATCACCATTGCCAGAGATCAAAGGCAGTAATATTTGTGCTAGACCAAAGCTGATCGTATGGGGCGATGGAGTCCTGTGTGTTATTTGCTGCTGCAGTTCCGTCATAGGTCAGATATTTGACAGGAATTTGGCCTTACCAAATGCGTTTTATTGGCACCAAATCTGATTCCACACTACATACACACAAAGTTTCACAGCTCAAAATCCGAAACTTTACTACACGCAGCGTATAATTTAATTTGGTCTAATTTGATAACGCAGTAGCAAATGCGCGGATTTGATGCAGCCTTACAATGGCCGAATCAATTGCCATTGAACTCGATTTGGCAAGATCGCCTACTACTTGTCCTACTCTTTCGGGTTCACCTAAATAACACACATGGATTGAAATGCAGAATAGCGTTTAATTTAACAAGTAGGTAAGCTGTTGCGCTAGAGTTAACTAGACGGAATTTGTTTCACAGACGCCAAACCACTCAGGCCAAAACAGAATGCTCATCATGCGCACGACAGTCGTCGATCCACATTCAACTTATGAACGCCAACGTCGTGTACGAGAGAGCTCGCATTTGTTTTTATGCGGCTTCACGAATGTGCTCTACCCGGCAAGTCGTTTTAACCACAATTTGTAGGCAGTTGTGCATTTATAACTACAAGTAGGGCTGTGCTGTACCATTGCAAGGCTATGAGGGCACTCCAGCTTAACTGATCAAAGAACCAGCGTCAAATTTAAGAGTTGATTAAAAGACTGCCGATAAATTTGTTGCTACGTCAATTTTGTCAAGGCAGAGCAAGATCTTTTCTGCTGCGGGTACAGAATCAGGACATTGTTACCTCAAACTCCAACTCCCATGCAGCAATTCTCAAACATTGATGCATCTGAACAAGTCAAGATAGCAGCTGCATTTAGATTAATTCATTCATTTCTTGACAAACGCTTCCATCTTAATGGGACCCACTGTACAATCAAGACTACTACCTCATCTCCATCACCACAATCATCAATGGGATTTGTAATCACCCAAAGCAGTAGGGAGAAAATGAGATATGGATACCCGAGAACACTAAATAAGCACCCGTGGCAAGCGCATTTGTCAACTCGCTGGAGGTACCACCAAACTGGCCACGCAAACTGACGCCAACAAGGACTCAAATGGATCTCACAGAAACGAATTTTTCGAAACAGAATTAAACCAAGCTATTAGTACGCAGGCATGTACTTTGCCACTCTGTACAATTGGACATCCTCCCTGTTTAGTGTAGGGACATTTCAGGAAGGTGCAGACTGTTTGCTGACAACTAAGGATTCAATGGGCCTGGTCGCCTGGCACCACTTGGGCGCCTACCAAGACAGATTTTCCAGGGCTTTCTGAAGACCCTTCAAATGCCATCACTGACTCTCCGAAAAGCACCACTGATTCTGCGTCGGAAGCTACCCCATCCAGCAGGCACGAGAACATCCCTCCTCCTACCAGATTCGTCAGGCTCGTCCGCCGACTCCTCATCCTCCAACACCTCAAGTACGTCTATCACCTCATCATCCTCCAGGGCATTCGCTATCTTGAAAAGATCCGCCTCCAATTTCCGCGCAGCCTCACCATCTGACACTACGGCAGCGGAGACGTGATACAAGGCGAATGTAAGAAGAAGAAGGCAGATCAGGTTTGAGGATGCTCGCATGTTGTGGTCCGGTAATGTTGGCAGCAAGTGCGTAGGAACATGGTGTGCACCACCTGTATCAAATGCTTATATATCCAGCGATGCACCTGTTTATTCTTCCGACGTCACTGCTTATACGAGTGGGTGGTTTGAACACACATGATAAATGCGCCGGCTATCAGATACTGTCGAACAGGGCTCATCGAGGCGTTCGTCAGAACGCCGTGTTTATGAGCCCAATACGAGGCACAAAAAGCACATCCCTTATTCATTTATAAATGCTTCATTATGCACTTATGTTATCGGAGAAGCAGAGGACCCTGTGCAAATGACTAAAAGGCTTTATGTCTGCGATGCTCATTCTTTGTATATGCTTGGCTTTCAAAGCAATTTGGTTTTTGGCTCTTCTAACTACTGTAGCAGTAAACGCCGTCCGAGTTCGTGCGAATGTGGGGATTTTCACAAGAATAGACTCAATAACTGATACATTGGACTCAGATGGGACAAGCGTTTTGGCAGAGCATCATCCAGACTCGTCAAGGCAGAAAGACCGTGCAATCATAAAGGTCTAGAAACTCATTTTTTCTCATTTAAGACTAAAGAACACCAAAATGTTATATTCCAAAGCAATTTTAGGAAAATAAATAATTTCGCCATGCAAATCTACATCACCATGAGGCGTCAAAGTGAAGTGTTGCACTTCGCTTGCCCCGCATTTGTTTGCGTGGCACGGAAGTGACATCGGTATCAGCTATTGAGGACGTATTGAAAGGAACAATATAGCTGCTTCGATTTCACATTCTAGGTAATGTGACTGAAGTGCTAACGCGATTGATGGATTTAACCCGGTTGTTCGACTACTAGAAAGGTGGTAAACGGAAAATGGCCCAATGTGGTACAAACAACTGTCTTTCATTTCTTACTAGTTGACAAATAATATGCAAGAGAGAACAAGCTATTTGTGAGGCTTACTAACGTAGTAAGTCATTTTGACGTGACCTGAGATTTGCCCACATACTATTTTATCCCACCTAATGGCTTTGAATATGCTGGAGGAAGAAACGGTGTGCTTTGTATATGCTATTAGCTTTGATCCGTTGAATGTCATGAAAAAAATATGTTACTAATTGGTTGTTGCGAATGCTCATGCTTTGCATTGTGAAACGAAGGTAAGCCAAAGTAGACAGAGGCTTTGAGAGTGTAAGTGCTTCACATTCCAAATCGTGAAATGTCCCCATTTGCTTAACAAATGTGTGCATTCCTTTGCAAGTAATACGATCAAATGCATCACTGACAATTTCTTGCAGGCACATCCCTACATTAAAT
This sequence comes from Taenia multiceps, assembly GCA_001923025.3. Taxonomy (NCBI): domain Eukaryota; kingdom Metazoa; phylum Platyhelminthes; class Cestoda; order Cyclophyllidea; family Taeniidae; genus Taenia; species Taenia multiceps. The sequence goes on along the minus strand of CM010311.1, from coordinate 71,596,254 downwards.
TCTCAATGCGATTTAATCCAAAACAATACTTTCATCAAATGCAGGTTCCGCGTTCATTTTAACTGTGCTCCTCAAAATTATACGACCATATTCTTCTGCAATGCAAACCACAATATTTTCCATGAGACAAGCTATTGCAAAGTAAAAGTTAAATTCTTACTTCGGCAATCGCTTGCTCTTCTCAGCACATTTGCTTTGCCTCTGCATTGCCTCTGATGTTGTGCAGAATGCGATCATCGGTAGTGAATTTAAACGTACTTGAGCACTTTGGGTACAAAGGGGGAGGATTTCATTCTTGAATGTGTCGTGCCGAAACCAGCATATAAATTATCTCACAGTTCCTTGTAAAGAAGGGGCAAAATGTTGTTATTTTGCGCCCTTGAAATGGTTTAAAACCTACTTGAATTGCACAATACGGTGACTGTCTACCCTTGGCATACAGCGCAGGTGCTAGAAGAAGTGGGTGGCATTGGAACCTACCTCAGTATAAGGGTTAGCTTATGTGCACCAATCTTGGCTTTAAAATGTTAAAAGCGTTGTATTTTTAGTTCTTCTGCTTTATTTTGCCAGTTGAGCTTCTTATGGGGGAACCTGAATTCATCCTTGGCGAATCTAATCTCCTCAACAGCAGTTGGTCGGTGCGAAATCGAAATCGCAGAGTGGATTGCAGAGTCGGTAGCACTTCTGCATGAAAACATTATTACTCCGCCTCCGAAAATTGTTTTTGCTTACTGTTTCTCAGTTGCAACGGATAAGGAAAACACCTCCCCTGTACAGCACAGTCCTTAGAGTGTCCTAAACTATCGCACGATCTGACAGCATGCAATTTGCGCAGCGCTTCCTTCATGACGCGCTGCACTGCAGTCTCGTGGCAACGAGTATGTGCGTGGGGACAAACGATCCGAAAACCGCTTCCTTGGTGCAAATGCAGTTGCCACAGCACTGATTTTCTCCCCGCTTTTTTCTTCCGCCGTGAGCGCTGCTAATGTCTTGATGATTCCACTACTAGATGGGAGCTAGAGTAAGTGTTTAACTCAACTAGCAACGTTTCATGCATAGAATGCGCCGAATTTTGCAAATGGGCTAGATGTCAATTCTGTGGCATTTGTTCCTTTTTGTTGGTACTAAGTAGCTAATTTAAGGGGCAGCATTTTGGTTTAGGTATAGGGTGAAAAGTCAGTAGGAATTGCTTGTGGCAATAGTGCGAATTAGTGCTGCCTGCGTGGCTCAGGGACTAGCTCGCCCTACAAAGGCAGTGTGGCTATCCCAAGTGGCCGTAACCAAAATTTGGGCGCCAAATAATGCACAAAGTGCTTCAATTACAGTTTAATCAGACCAGTAATAGTGGGTATTATCTTTGGAATGTCAGGTCAAGCGGATGAAACTCTCCTCCTTTCAATCTGCCATACCAACCACGAACGAGACAATAAGCACTTCATCGTCTCCTCCCCTCTTTGGTGTGACATTGATGCAAATCGAGCTTTTCCGCAAGCATTCTTGTTTGTTGCCCACATGACAGTCACTCCGTTCCCTTAAAATACTAATACGCAGGAAGCGTTTTCGCTTTCTCCCAACATGTCCATACTTTACTCATCCTCATCCTTGCCGTTCGCTCCAGTCCCAAGCATTTATTTACTTACTTTCAAAGTCTTCACAAATTCTCAAATTCGCTACTCACGTCACAAATGCTCTGCTACTTTACAACTTCATCCTACAACCAAATGTTCACTGTTGTGCTTCACCTTTTTCATTTTGAAACCTATTTAACACACTCCATCCAACTGCCGTTCGCTTTTCATCAACTACATTCCCTTTGTCATCGCGGCCCATCAGCGTAGGATCATGGCATCCTCCAGTTTGTCGCCGTCCTCGCACCGTGATGCAAAATATCGCCAACGTTAAGTAACAAAGGCACAGCACCAACTCACTCTTGAGCAATTTGAGCGAGTTGGTTCGCATTAAGTCTTCAAAGCAATGACGTAGTGCAGACCACTTTCACACGTCTTCACTTAATGCTGCAACGTGATGCCATGCATTTATTCAGGAATAATTTGCCCAAAACCCAAGCATCTTAAGCTCACTTGAGTAAATCTCCTGGTCGAAAACTTCCTAGCGGCCCTAAAAATACAAAGTTTGGACTTCAAAAGCCAGTCATTAATCCACAGCTAGAGCCAACACCACTCCACTTTCATGCCGACAACCATTCAGTACGAGTCTAGACTTATGAAGAAGCTTTTCGCGTTATTTCTTGCTTGAGGCTTCCATCATGTACTTATGCTACACTGTGCTCACAGTAGCTTTCCCACGTTAAACGCCATTTCTGGTAGCCAGAGGATTGTTTCGCTGCCACGTTAGCAAGAGAGTTGATAGACCGGCAGACCAAAGTAGCACTGAGCAAAGATAAAAGGTAAAAGTGGCTGCAGGCATGCTAATCGATGTTGTTAAAATCCATTCCACGATATGGCCCCCTACCGCATCCTCCATCTCATCTGTCCAATTCTGTCTGCCTATCATTCAGCCTCACGCAGTTTTCCAGCATTGGTGCTGGCTGCCACCTCAAAAGCATCCGCAGACGCTTCCACAATCCCAATTTTTATTACCGTACTATGGTGTGGCAAGTACCTCGCCGATCGTTTGCACATGACACAGTGCCTGTTCCTCGCCTATGCAGTCACTACTAGATATAGCTCTGATGCGAAAGTGAAAAGCGAACCGTTTTGGCAATCTTAGTAAAATTTTATAGCTTGCTGTGCTAAGCATCTATAGGTAATGATGATTTGCCTGGGCCACGTTGCATTGTGCGATCTCACAAATGGCAATGTTTCCTCTTCACGCAGAATCCATTCCAATGTGTTGTATGATTTTGCGCTCTCATCTCGATGGTCTAGCATTGCAATGGAAACCAACCCTTGCACACAACTATGACCGGGATGAAAACACAGCATTTTATGCAAAACTGTTGCCTTATATTGGGCAAATGTGTATTCTTAAAGCACATAGACGAGTAGGCTTACGTGGGAAGCAAGTTAAGGCAACTCTTTCTTGACCCCTAAAACACAAACAAGCAGTTCAATACAATAATGCTCTAATGTTGATCATGCACGATTACTCCAACATCGTCTAAACTACTCAAGCTACCGAAACGATGTTTGCCTCGTCACATCCAACAAGCCTAGCTTATTCAAATCCAGTTGGTCAAACTGCTCCGCGTCAGAGCTTCCACAAATTGCACATACAAATCTCTGCACAGCGAATGCTCTTGCCTTACTAGGCCATTACTTTTGAGTTCAGAAGTAGTACGCTAGCGTAATACCCCTAAGACTTACGAATTACACTTGCACAGTAAGGTTTAGCTCGTGGCATATGCAAACAATCTAAGCCAAGTGTCTACAAAGTAGATGAGAACAAAGTGTAGATAAGAGCACCCGATGTAAAATGTGTCTGATAGATGAAGAAATACCCACAATAATGACGCGATTGCATATGATCAAGCATCGCTTTGAACGTTGGGTGGTCTGCGAAGCATTCTATACAGTAAACGCGCACTTCCGAATCCGCTATTCTTTGGACTGTGGTAATGTAAAATAAACCGTAAATGTGGGAGACGTTTGCGTGGGAGGGCAAAGCAATGGCTGCAGAGTGGAGCGCACACCAAATTTCAATCGGAGATCAACAGGCGCACACTCATCAAAATGTGTTTTGAAGAAATGCCTGCGAAGTAAATCAAAGTTTGCGAATGATTCGAGGCACGGACAGCACAAGTTGTGACTGCAGACTGTTTGAAGGTCCAAAAGAAAGTGCGTTTTTACTTTTGACGTGCAAAGGGCACAAGACATAAATAGTGGAAATGCTTAGTAATCTGTATTGCCTTCCTGATGCCACAAGACCATTCCGAAGGTTCCCTGAGACGTTGAGCAAATCGGGCAACGCAGATCCGATGAAATTCGTAGTTGCCCGGTTTTCTATAACTTGGACTAAAACAGGAGTTGTCTCACTCAATGCACTTTGTTTGTTACTAAGCTAGCTTAAAATTGCCTGGCACAAACGCAAACACCTATGCGCAAATACACAGCTGTACTTATGTACGCATTCAAATGGACGGAAGTGGATACGCACGAAACAGTGTATCTATAAATGAGTGGTGCCTACCATGATGGTCGCGAACCCAATGTGCAATCCCTGGGATGAAGCTTCCGAATAAAGTGAAGCACACTGTACATCTATGGATATACATTTTAGTGGAGGGAATGTCGAGTTGCAGGGGACTTTGCAAGCGAGCCTGTGATGTAGCCAACGGATAAGCAAGGGTTCTCGAGGAGTTGTCCTCAACATTACATGTGAGTAAAACACAGGGGAGCAGTGGTCGCATGCAGGGCCAAAATTTTGAGCAACCATACATAATGTTAAATTTTATCGCAATGCAAATCTTTGCTTCTTCATAATATGCTTTAATTAAATGTCTGATACAAATTGAGTTTCCTTTGTGACGAATAAGTGTCTGTCAAGGGAGAATTTTTACTGTACTGAGTGCCTGAACGAGCATATTTTAGCATGCTTGAACCGAAGTCCCACCTTCATTGTCAGTAAAGAGAAGACGGTTTGCTTTTCCATAACGCATAAGGGTAAATTGTTATTCTATAGTTGGCAATTCAGTTAGTCCATCCTTTATGACTATTGAAGTTGTTTGATAATCCCGACAGCTGTACACTCTCTGTTCCTGCTAGCACTACGTTTCGTCAGGGACGGAGGCAACGAGAGGGGCACGCATTTTGAACTCTTGGTCGATTGTGGCTGCTTAATTCTTGCCTTACAGCTCGCACTATGGTTGTTAAAATAAGGCCTTTGCCTGATAAGTCCTGCTTCTTAGTTGCCAGAGGCAGGTTCATGCCCGCAACCTGCTGCGATTGTCACAATAATTGTCCTCATAGAAGACTTTTGCTCCGTGAAGGCAAGTTTTGAGATTTAATGATAGGGCTGCCTTTGGGTAAACTGGACGCTCTCGTAAGGAATGCGGCTTATGCTCGCGGGGTAAAGTTTGCTTGTATTGCTGGAGGGTACCAAACTTATATACCCAATCAATATTTACTTTAACGACGTGAAATAATCAAGTCTTAGTTCAACATAAATCATGGTGCATAAAAGTAGCACTTAAACAAGTGATATCGCCGACTGCGGCCATAGGATAACCACTGGGTTAAAAGCGGACACATCACTCTCCTTTTCTCCCTCGCCACAGCACGTGGTATAGTCGATGTGGATGATGGCCTTTGACTAAGTCGTAAAATCTGGATACCAAGAGTAAAAAGGATGAGATTCTGACGTTGGATAATGCGTACTGTTGCATCGCTTACATGTGCAGCCCTTATAAATGCCTGCGCTATCCTTTGAATTGTGTCAATTCTACGTCCGATTTACTAGATGCACAATTGTAGACCTCAGCTGTGGTTAGATTGGTGCAAATGTGTCAGATCAAATGCTATGATGCCCGTTATTGTTAGACTCATGGATCTCCATCTACACCACTGTCTCGTTTTCTCATGAGGTGACTGTTCGACCATATTGCCTTCAGCTTGTCAGTATTCCATGGCAGCTGCTTCACTGGTTCTGCTAATGAGCTGTCACAAATGGTGGCTTTTAAAAAGGTTGACCCTCTAACCATAAATTCAGTGTAATTTTATTTGGTTTGCCGTTGCTTTGGCGAATCTCATGCACAACAATTATGAGTGCGTCGCTGGCTATCAAAACCTTGGCTTTTCCACTGGCATGAAAGATAAATACTACTGATTCTGTTCAGCTCAATTGCCGACCGGAAATCTATTTGTGCTGCCAAAGTGTACTGCGTAGGATGAGTCAGTGTTTGGGCGTTTTCCCTAATAGGCAGCAAAACTGCGCTTCAAACTTCCTCAAACTAGGAATGTCCTCTTGTTTTCCGCTAAATCGGTGTCTAAGCGTGCTTGAAATCACTTGGCAAAATGCCAAGTGTGACTCTTAATGCCAATTTTTTATTTCAGCTGCACTCATAAACTGATGCTGTACATGGATAACCAGAGTTAAAGCAAGTTGCCAAAGGCATGTCACTATACATTTTCGCTAACTGCACGTGAATCTCGGCTCAAGCATAGTTCCTTTCTGTCGACTGCAGAGTTATTTTAAACGCTCCAAGCTAGGCATAGAGATGCCGCAAAGTTGGGCGTCTTTATGGCAAACGCTGTAGTGACCATGGCCAAATGGTGGGATAAGCACGTGAATGAAGCAGGTTACCGTGGTAACAGTGATAGAAGACGCTACCTCTTTACAGCCCACCATTCTAATTTGGCCCGGAGATGCTCTTGTGTGTACTTTAGCTTTTTTTAAGAAACACTGAGGATGTTTGCGCAACAATAAGGCATTGACCACCAACACCAACCTCCTATCATGACGCACGGTTCGTTCCTCACCCCCTAATTTGCATTCGGATATGTTTCCATTCCCAAATCCACCTGCATTTCACCAAGCATAAGCAAATTAGGGAAATAGTTGACATTTGGACCTTACCACCTCAGACCAAGTTGCAGCTCGCGCGAAAGCGCACCAACCGCATTCCTCTATTCTACTTACTGTCACCTTGGTGTAAATTTGTCTGATACTGACAGCTGAAATAGACGATACATAAGATGCGCCACTTTGTTGATGTTTCGCAATTGTTATCAAGCTAAAAATGCCGTACTGAACATGTCGCTTTGTCGATTTTTGGAAGCTACAACTAAGTTTTGGGGTGGATCAAAGCGCTGATGCGACCGCAAAACTGCGCTTAGCTGCCCGTGCACAGTGGAGAGGCTGCTTAGGTTCTTATTTGTTGAGTGCAATACGAAAGATTACCAAAATGCTGGTTGACCTATTTATTTTTGTGTGGATGGGCGTAAAGCATTTGCCCAACACCAAACAGGGTCAAGCTATCCAGGGATAATCTTGTTCGCCTGTGGCCTAAGACACAAATTGCCAGCTTAAACGTTGCATGGAATCAGTTAGGTGCCTTATTCTAGCACTGAGCAATTTCAAACAACAAGTTCTTAGGGAAGGCTGCAGTGATTCATCCATTATGCTAGTACTACCCATCGCTCATACGTGCATTTACTCTCACCTTTACTGTTATGCCATTTACTGGCTTACTTGCTTGAATCCTCTGATGAAAAGGAAAGGTAAGAAGGTGGTGTTTTTGTTTGGACAAGGGCCAGCGATACATGGACGGCCACTTTATTTACACAAAATCGTGCATTTAGACAGCTTAAATCCCTCTTTAGTAGTATTTTGGGAACCATTGACCTCAACACGGATCGATGCTTCCACCGCCTTACCTTAACAAAATTATGCCTTTGCTATTGCCTGCAGTAGGTGGGGAATATACCTTCAGAATGACTCTAGCGGAAAAAAGTCCAATTGCAACACTAAAATTGAGTTCATCTTATTGCATGCAAATGCACCAACGTTAGGAATAAAAGTATTCTCCAATGCCCGGTACTTCATAAAATGAGAACGTGTTAACGTGAATGTGACTCGATAGTAGCATGTATATTTAAGCAAATTTTCGGCCGAATACCCGCCTTACAAAAGGATCCAAGTCTATGATCTCATGGTTTTGTCACATTTCTCTTTTTTTCTTGGAAGCCATGCAATTTACGTAGTGTAAAGACATTCAGTACAGATCTCAATTTCGTCACTGAGGGTAGTTAGAGATATTCAGATCCATGAAGTGGTACTGTGTAGGTTGATCTTGAAAGTAGGTTGACATAGATTCGGTATCTGTCAACAACAAAGGCGCTTACATTGGAATGGGTTGCACACAACTGCCAATAATTAAACTTTATTTTTAACTAGGAATAAGCTGGATTTTAACTTGAGATAAAAAGAAGGGAAGCTCAGTTATAGGTCTGCTTTGCAATCGAAAAAAGCAACTTGATGGGAGTAGCTTTTGCAGAAGAATCACAATTTATGACATCGTACTTTTCGCGATCTCTCGGCTTAGTCTCACATCTAAAAAGGACAGTCCAAGTAGTAGCATTAGCACCAAGATATCATAGCCGCCCGTTTTGTTAGTGCCAACACTTGCAGCGCTCTTATTACACTAGCACACATCCTATGATTAGCCACAGGTGACTTGCCTTTGGGAAAATTATCCTCATTTCGCCTTTTTGTATTGGCGTAAAAGACGTACTTACGGGAGCCACTTGTTTCTCGTATACCGCATATTATGGGAGGTATTTCGATTTGCTTGATTTCCTTAAAGTATGCAACAAGATGCATGACCCTAACTTACCCTGAACGGCGACAACAAAACGAGGACTGTGTTTCGCGACCACCACTTGCCCGTTAGGCAGAACAAGACAAGCGTATTTTACAACTTCACGTAGCATGTTCCGAAATCTCAGCTGTTTCCCACTTCCTCAGTTTTCTTCAGTAACGAAAACTTGAGCATTGGTAGTTGAAATCACTGCTAGAAAAGTGAGTCGACTGTAAAGGCATAATCTGAACCAGGGCTACTTTGCTGACGCTGTCTTTTTCCATTGCTGGCTGATCAGTCCAAAGACGAGGTAGGAAGTGGTGTGGATCACCAATATGTTATTGCATGTGAATAAGACGCAATTCAATCCCTTGCTTATCAAACAAAGAAATCCAAGCATGCATCTCATCCCAAGTTTTCCTGTTAGGAAATAATCGAAAACAACACAGAAACAGACGCAGAGCAGTTAAAGAATATTAAGGAGCCTCTGTGACACATTACATCTCATCTGTTAACTTCTGACAAGCCGCAATTTCCATTCTGCTGCGGCGTTAGGCAAATGATCTATCACTTACGTAGTTTGCGATCCTCGCTGCAATTCGTGACAAGCCGAAGTTCCATCATCTCATTTAGCAGCAAAGTGTGGTGCAACAAATGACTGGTGAGTCTGTCGATCGTCTCATGCAAGAAATGTTCACGTAATTTAGGCAGATTAGCAAAGCAGGTGGTTAAGGGTTCCAAAAGTTTTTGCGTTCCTGCTCAAAATGGCTACCTTGAAGCCCAACTTGCCTTCTTGAGTGATGCTATAACATTTCGACGGGGACAGAAAAGGTGCTTCTAGCCTTTGTTTTCTGCTTTTACCTCAGCACACCATGAGTGTGGTTACCCTATCTACTTCAAACATGCCAGGCACCATGGTCGACTTCAACCGCATTTCCAGCAACGCATTCAGGCACGTGCTTTCAAAAGTCTTACTGCATAACCCTCATTCGTGGGACTTTTGAACTCAAAGTGATTTTTTTATTTTTCGAGGAAGAGGCCAAGTTCTTTTTTTATTAAATGCTTTTATGTAGCAATTTAAATAAGGCGTTTATTTAAAAGTTCCTCCAATTTTTATGCAAGAATTAAGCTGATTTTCGTGCTCTTTGTCGATACAGCTAGCTTTTCTGTTTTTAGCTAAAGGCGACAGGAATAAATGCTACGATGCAAATTTACCATACTTTCCTTGCTTTTAAATAGAGCTCTTATTTTCAATGCAATATGTGACCTTTATTCAACAGGGATTTTCAATAGACAATTTTTAAATGTGTCAACTAGTGAGACAGACTGCTCACCCTCCTATTTTGATATCTATGATGCTGGGTAGCTGCAAAGGCAAACTTTCGCCCCATTTCAGGGCTGTCACCAAGCTTGAATTAAATGTCCACAACGGGGAACACATTCCCCCCCATTTACTTTGCCAGGGCAAATTAGTGAGTTGGTCTAACCTTACGACTAAGCTAGAGCTGGCCGAGTACTATTTGGCAATTATTCCTTTTGAATTTCAGCTTGTCCCCTTTATATCTAAATTCTCTCCTGCTTCTCTAGTGCCGGGAATTAGTACGCACATTAAAATCTGCACCTACTGGAAAAAGCATTTTTGGATTTGTTTTATGCGCTAAAGTATACTTTTTAGAGCTACGTGATATTGCCTAATTTTTATAGCACTTGTAAATCTGACTGTAGTAGTACTTCATGGCCCAAATCGCAGAATGCAATTTAGCCCTCCTTATTGTCTTGCTATGATGCACTGAGGTGAAAACCCGTGATGCCTCCTTCTAGAACAGTGGTGAGTGTTTTTATTCTGTAGATCGTGGTTCCTTGTTAGAATTTTATTGAATAAGGCCGGTCATGTTGGAGCCTACTGCCAACAATTTTGCATTTGTCACGTCAACGCATGGAGGTAGCAAGGGATAATTTTAATAGTAATAGCTGAGAAAATAGTTGCATTTCCTAAATCGAAGACAATTTTGACAGTATGCCTTTAAATCTGCATTCGTACAACTGACATATTAACGCATGCCGGTGATAGTATGCACACCGTAAGACGTAAATGAAGTACCATATAAGAGGATAATAATCGGCTAATGATCCGAAGTTGCCTGCGCTAAAGCCGGTTTTCCAAGTCACCACTTCGAAGGAAGAGGTGTGAATAAAGAAAGCTTGGAACAAGGCCTTCGGTTAGGCTGCGAAAATGGTATTTCTGCTAAAGGTGGAATTGCCGCCGCACACACGTATGGAGCGCAAGTGAAACAACTTAAAAAAGGCCCGGAAGTCTAAGACCTTAGCTATCAGCCTTAGAGTTTGCAAAAGAAGACGGATTAACGTGGTTCAAGCTAATCCCCTTTTAATGCCATCTTCATGTCCCATCTATTCTCCCTCTAACGTGTAAAATGCCGGCATTTAATTTTCAAATGCCTAAAATCGAAATTGGGACAAGCAGAAGTAGGGCAAACACCACCAAGAAAGATATGAGCACTTTTATTTTGGACTCACGATTTTCATTTAGGTGTAACTTTGTCCCTCAAGATGGGGCGAAAATGTCCATGTTGTCTGTAATAATCACTTGTCGAACATCTACTACCAGGACAGGAATAATCAGTCACAATATTTAGAATACTAAGCGCTGGTGAAACCTCTGCTTCTAAAATTGTATTTTGACTTATAACGGAAGTAGTTTTAGAAAAGACATGCCACAGTTAATTTATATTTTCATCAGGACCATCATTGATAGTAATTGGTAGCCTCGGGTTCACCCGATGCCCTCCAAAATGGGATGATGGAAGCAGCGTGCTAGGCACACAGGCAGAACTTGTAGCAGTGACAGGCTACTGTCCTACTTTCGAAACAGATCAAATATCATAGGTGGTTAAGGAACCGAGAGTTAAATCATTCCCACATTCCCCATTTTCTGACAATGGCCTTCAAATTGCAACACCATATGGTAAGTTTTATTAAAACTTCATGCAATATTTTCAAAGACGCTACAATCTGTATGATCGATTAACTCTCCGCTCTTTCGCCCACATGCTATGGAGTTAGAGCAAATGAGTGAGTCGGTCTTGCGCTGCGATGGAGTCGCATCGGACTATGTAAAACCTCACAATGTTCCCTTGTAGAATTCTCACTCACCTATTTTGTACTTGGATTCCTTCCTGCATCAGCAGTGATGGGATCCGGTACGCACACTTTACACTTATTCATGCTTTGAAGAAGCGTTTTAACTAGGAGTTCATTAGGTTGTGCATTTTGCTCCCTCTTAGGGTGGCGCGATCACCCTCTATACAATCAGCATTTAGCAATCATTCTTTTTTAACTGACGACTGATGGTTGATTAGTGCTCTGCGAAGAATAGATCAAAGTATTTTGTGTAACTTTTGACGTAGATTCGAAGGCAAGAAACTTCCTGCTTTTGCAACGCAGTCAAAGACCAGGTGCTGCAGAAGCGCCCACTAATTGAGATCGGAGGAATTAATGGTTGGGTTTGGTTTTGAATAAATTAAAATTGTGAATGAATAGTGGCTACATGCACAAAATTAGGAGGCTAACTTATAAAAAAATAGGAAAATAGCCAGCACAAACATTATTGTTGCAAATTGAACAAATTATAGAGTTTGCTAGTATTTCATCAAACGTGGTTAGTAGCCACTTCCAAACAATTGACTCCCTTAGTGCATTTGGTTTGGAGTAGCTGCTATTTTGCGATTGTTGCGAGGGGCAACCATTTGCACTTAGGCAAATGCACACACACAAGCAGAGTGCTTTGTACCTCTACACAAGAATTATTTAATTACGGCATCCTAAAGGACTTCCACGGGAGTGATTTCATCTTAGCGTACTTAAAGGATTTTCAAAAAAATACACAATTGACACGAGAAAGGTGGCAGAAGTGGTATGGAGGATAGAAGTGACTAAATAATGGCTACGCTAGTTACTTGGGCATAATATTTAACAATGATTGAGACAAAACAACAACTATCATATATTGAGTTTTCCTGAATTAATAAGAGGCACGACAGTCGGCTAGTAGCACGATTACGAGATTGCGAAATTGGCTCCATTGGAACTTCCTGTTATGGATTCATATTTTTCGATTAGTATTTCATCTAACCACGCCAGATTGTGTGGCACTGCGAGATGTAGTTAATATTAAGTTGTAAGCTTAAATTTGATGCTCAACAAAAATAGTACGCAGATAATCGTATTTTTCACGAATTAAAACTGAAATATTTCATGTTCTTTCGCACAATAAAAGTAGTGTCAAAATATCAATCATTGCGATGACAGTTTCCTTTCCCTTATTGGTCACTGGTTATTCAAGATTCATGACTGTGACGATGCCCTTATTGACGTCTGATCGTGTCCGTGGAAATCGTAATGCTTTTTAATCATTATTGTACAAGTTTAGAATACAGAACAGGGGGGTTAGCAACACAGAAGCCGACAAAAAGCGGGATTACCTAAGAACCCAATTGTCCTTTACTCTTGTATACAAACTCGTCGATTTCAAACAGAAGCTTAGTCCCACTAGTTCATTTGCACGACATGGGCAAAGCACAGAATTAGGGAGCAGAAAAACTGAATTTGAAGCATTTGATTTTGGACGCATATTAGGTAGTCGGTAATGCTGAGTTCAGCAACGCAACTGAAAAAATAAATTAAGAAAGAGATCAAGCGTGCTCAATTGATGTTTTTTGTTCCAACAAACTTTACTAATCGATTATAAGGAGCGCTTAAAGTGTTTGGAATTACCAATTACAGAGAAGTGTCAGGTCTAAAGCCAGAATATGTTCATCTATTTGGCAAACAAGCTTTGAGAAAACTTATCGTTGCAAGCAAAGATTACATTGATATTCGAAATAAGTAGTTATATTGATGCAGGATTCTTAAGACATTTATATCATACTAAAAATAGTTCTCTTAGGGATGGGAAAACTGATTACTTGTCAGCTGTAGAAATAATGAGGAATTTTACAGTTTTCCAAGACTAAAAGCCTCTTTTAAGCGTGTTCCACTCTATAATCTGCTAAAGCTGTTTTTACTTCAAAAATTATCAAGGGATTCTGCTAAAGCCACTTCAACACATCTTTTTAGGCCCGGAACCTCATTTACAGTCAAATAGCAATGTTAGGCATCATCCTAAATGCATCACACCCCCATGCACCTTGCAAAGTTTTTCCATCTGTCAGAATTTAGTCTAGATCTTTAATAATGAATGCTTTTAAGACGTTACACTTTTCTGCGCACATGACAAAAGTACTTAGCGGCTAAGTTTGCGTCCATGTAATAACAATTGGGTTTTGGACACCAATCTAACCCTTGCACATGCTTACAGTTATTCATTTTTAACAGCTTTAGGTGGCATTTACCTTCAATTCAAAATTTTACCTCATTTCAGCACAAAGGAATATTCGTGTCAACTCAGTGGAGTATGCTCTCACAGCAAGACCACTACACGTCTTTTGCGTTTAATAGTCTACAGATCCCTTAAATTGTTCTAAAGCTGTAGAAAAGTTCCAATTGGACGAATCTCCGCCTTCTAAGTACATCAAAGCCATTGCGCCTCAAATTTTGCTTAATGATAAATGAAAGAGCCTTATATTTTTCCCATGTTACATTAGTAATGTTTTTGCAGGCTATAATTGTTTGCCTTCACACTCTTGGCACTGTCCCTCGACACTCGCATAATCACTTATGCAATAAGTGGTGAATATACAGGAAGAAATGAAGGTGGTCAGTGCAAGATTGTTACTTCTAGAGACAGGTGGTTCTATGTGCGTGCACTTTGAACCAGCTTGTTGGTGATAAACGGTTCTGGTGATTATTTTTTAGATAATATGGTTGGACGAATCTTCGTAGCTACTTAGCATGTGCTGTAAAATTGAGTGCAGTTGTTTGCTTAATTGTTCTAGCTACTTGTAGTCCTTCGCCAATAAAGCGATTGATAAATTGTAACTCTCGTAGAACCTGCGTGCTTCTCGCTCAGAATTCTGGTCTGTTGAAGTTAGCATGCACTCCATATGGTGTTAATTCTAGGCTTCCACTCACCACTCCACGCTACAGTTGATGCGGTGATCAGGTTTGGTGACAGCGTGATGGTTGATTTGATTAATAGTGTCCATACGGTAACACATACTTCACCGGCTCAATAAGGTGTGGTCCTCATTCGTTTGCAGGGAAGGGAAGCAAAAATGGGTGATGAAAATGAATGAGTGTAACACCTCATTGAGCCAGCAAAGCACGTGTCAATGTATGAATTGTGAAAATAAAGTCAACCACCGCACCGCAGTTAAATTTTCCCAATTTTTAGTGGCGCAAGCGCGGTCAAGATCGTCGGCTCATGACTGGCTGAGGAGCAACGATGGCACTATCAGCTGACCTCAAACTTGTGCGTGGGGTTGCATGCACGTGGTGTCTGCGTGGGTGAGTAGAGAGTTAGACGGATGACTATTTTTAACGTAAGTTTTTTCAATAGCAGTCGTACGGATCGATTGTCTGCCATCTAATCCATGTTTCGGATTCAAGAAGTCCTCTTACCTATCCATGAACACAGCTGTTAGCATCCCCTGGACGAAGTTATTTTAAACGCAGTACTCCTTCTAAGTGACCGCCTGTATTCTTACGAGAGCAATATGGTGCAATTCAAAAGCATGAAACTCTTTTCACAGATCCATTTGCAAGTGGTTTTTTACTCTGAAGCCAGTCAAGATTCTTGGCTAAAGCCACCCTTCCATTTCATTTACTTTTAGCCTCTTCTCTGCCATGAGTGGCACGTGGTATAGAGGATTTGGTGGTTTTGCACTTGCTTTTTCCTTGTGCCAAGTTTGGGCTCCAAACAACTTTTCGTTTATTAAGTACACCTCTTTTCGATTATGCCTTCATAAGGCATTAAGAATGCCCTAATGCAAAAGCAATTAAAATTAGTAAAAATTTGCCGGACTTTCCAATCTTTTTTATGATAAAATTTTATAAATTCACTGTATAGATAGTTAACTCGTCTATTTGGGTTTGAGAAATTCGGGATGTAGTTGTACACCAAGCGGTAGCATCAGACTTTTCAGGAATGCTAGATTTTAAACAATCACACTCATTGGTAAAATGAGCTAGAAAATTATGCATGGAAAATTGCCATAACACAGCAAAGGAGGCCGCGATCATGATAAATGAAGAACATCTCAAGTCAAGGGCGCAATTCCGGGAAGCACAGCTCTTTGACACAGGCACGCAGTTGATTCATATCCACGAAAGGCAATTCGCTGTCAAAAGTACCTTGCGCACAAATAACGAAACGCAATTAGTTGAGGCAGTTGTAGCATTCCATACTTGAGGTCATGTTGGCAAATTTGTGATACTGTAAGTCCATGCATATTAGAAACAGCCTATAAATTTCACTGCCACCTTCAACGCGCATCTTTGATTGACACAACGCTATTATCACAGGTTAATGTCTCTTTCCTTCTTTTTTCATTCTCCCTTCCACTTTGCCAAAAATTTTCTGCTTCTGGTTTATTCTTGTCTAAGATTTCACCAACTAAAAGGTCACTTTACTAGTCCCCTTTTTATGTAGTCACTTTGCGATAATAAGAATTTGCAACGCCAAGCTACAATGGTTTTGATGCCATGCTTTTCAAGCAATCTGCTACTCGGAAAATGTGTTTTTATGTCTTTAGAAGCGAGGCTTTTTACCAAACTCCATAAAACGCCAAAAATTTAAAATTCTTGAGATAGAAACATTAGCAAAACACTGCAAGGAAAAGAAGGTCATTCAACAAGTCTTTACAATTTTATTGAGAGTTAGGCAGCTTTA
Organism: Taenia multiceps; assembly: GCA_001923025.3. Taxonomy (NCBI): domain Eukaryota; kingdom Metazoa; phylum Platyhelminthes; class Cestoda; order Cyclophyllidea; family Taeniidae; genus Taenia; species Taenia multiceps. The sequence goes on along the minus strand of CM010311.1, from coordinate 71,580,151 downwards.
GCAGTTCGAGTATGGTTCGTGCTAACTAATTTATAGCCCAAGGGACGATGTGTTTTTCCGCGTATGCAATAAAAACCAAACCAATTTTTAACCAAAGTCCGACCGGATGTACCTAGTTGTTGCACTTGGTACACTCTAACAAACAGCCCAGCAGCAGCGTTGCTGCGTGACTGACTGGCTAGGTGTTGACCAGGCTTGCTCACTTACGCGCATTTATAATGCCTTTTTGTCTACGACGCTCGAGTAGTGCTCTGTAGACCCAGAGCATTCGTCAACTTTTGAGAGCCAATGGGTAACCACAAAATAGGAGTTGGATTCTGTATAGCGTTGGATGAGGAGATTTAAAGCAAAATTTATTTAAGATCTATGAGATCAAAAAGCTGCGAATAACATGTGAATTTGGTTGCAAAACGTTTTTAGGATTGAAGACGTTTCCATCTCTCAGCATTTGGTATCTAAACCCAAAAAAAATGAAGGAAGTAGAAATCGCCTTACTTGTGTGCGGTTTGGAAGACACACTGAAAACTGTCCATTTTTTTCTTCTACTTAAGCAAAATACCACAAATGCCATTACTTTGATGCCGATTGCAGTTGGGGTCGTGTGCGTAATGTGCATTCGTGGGCACTGGGTGGAGCCATCTTGAAGTGCCAGTTAGCCTGTGCATTGAGGTGGGATAGGAGAATGTTGGTGCAGAATGTTTTGCAATAAAAGCAAAGGAATCGTTGCTAACCTGCTCTTTGCGCATTGGTGGCATATGGTTGATACAAAGACAGTGAACTAACTCATGGGCTAGAAGGGCAGAGGGAGAAAAAAAGGGAGAAGAAGGTGGTATTGAAAGTCATGGAAAGATCGCAGAAGGACATCGCAGTACATGAGGGACGTAGACATCATAAGTTGTGTTAGTGCTGGGTGGTAAGGGTCCTTTATGTGCTGGTCCCCTTACATCTTCCGTAGGTATTACTGCAAGCCACTTTGGTTTTCTCACAAAACGAGAAACACCGTAGGAGATCAGAACGAAAAATGGGCTACCAAGTCCATTTCTTGTCATATATGATGCAAAACGGGAAAAAATAGCAGGTATACCGAGGCTGTCATAACTTTTCCAGCGAAAATTGGCTTCCTAAACATCAGACAGACCAAATCTGCTTACTTTACTTTTTATTAAAATTTGGGGTGTAGATGCGTACTTCGCTGATTTACGAAAGAACTGCTCTACGCACGTGGCGGAGAATGCCATCAGCCGTGACCTGCTGCCACTAGCTACCGTCAGCGACCGCCTCTTGCACCGATTTTCTATTTCCACTGCTCTTGCTGCATTGTTTGTGCCATGTTTTAGTGCTTTAAGCGTTAGTTCGCAAGCGCTGAGGGGGAGGCGCGATGCGCCTACATCAGTGGTGTCCGCTTAACGCGAAAATTCCCTTAAGTTGCACGACATCTCTGTCCTAAACGAAAGGTATTTTTAATTCTTAATTTTTAAATATTCTAACCATTTTGTGAGGTTAAAGTCGAGTATTACATCAATATTTCACACAACTTTTCCATTGCGCAAGAGAAGGGCATGCATATCTTGCTTTTCAGATCTGTTTCAATGCGCATAACGTATGATTATTATAAATGTATCAGCGTTTTCCAAACCTACACGCCTGCATACTATTCGAGTTCAACTCCTGCATTTTTCTACTTAATCTGCACGCTTTCTCTATTTGTAAATTTGGGCCACGATTGCGATTTGTAGGTGAATAGCTTTGCCAAGTTTGGTCACTTTTAATAAATGTCCGAAGATAAACATTCATTGAACGCGAATCTTGTGGCAAAACAGATGTCACCTCGTCTGAGGAAGAAGTAACTCTCAAATGTCAAGTTATTACCACTAAATCCCATTTGCACTTTCGCAGAATTGTAGAACTTAATACAATTTGGCCACATTCATAATACTCAGGGCGCTAAAGATGGGCAGATGGGGTTCTAAACAGCAGCATAATTGATGGACGTCAAAGTTCTCCACCAGACTCTTCTACGGTTATGGGTGGAAACTTAGCTTCCATGCAAAGCACGCGCTTCTTTGACAGAAGTACCTTTTACGACTGAAGTACTAAACTGACCCACTGTTAAAAAATTAACATTCTTAATTGGGGCAAATTCATGGCTCATATCTTGCGGAATGCGGGTTTGCACAGACAACAGCCTCATGACTCAAAGCCATCTGAACAATTGTCCAGCCTATGATTAAGTGCCCGCACAAGTTTAGTTATCAAGCCTTTCGTTTAATCCTTTGGCTCGGTTGGATACAAAAACAAGATTTCGTTTAATGAAGATCCGAAGTGAGGACCACTATGCTAAACACCGATATGTCTGCCCGTAACATGCCCATCATGTAGCAATATTAAATTGGCCTACAGCACTGCACGAACTACCATGTATTAACTTTGAATATCGCTATTTGGTTATTTGCCATGTAGACGCTTTACTTTGCACTAAAAGGACCGCAAACTCTCCCATTTGCGTAGCAAATAAAGGGGTTGCTGCAAACAAATGAGATACAGATTAGCCCTAATTTAGCTTATCAAGTCGAAACCCATTTTACTGATCCGTCGAAGCAAAACAATAATTATTTTGCCTTCTAGTTGTTCTTAAGCTTTTGTTCTAGCATAGATTCGCAGCGCCACTTCAAGGGTCTCACAACCTGCTGACCTACGCTGATGCGACTTGTGTAAAATCAATGGTAACGCCTTCGTATTTGTTATCGTCTCATAGCGTTGCAGAGTATTGCCTAATCCACTGAGGCAAAATTAATAAGTTTACATCAAAAAGGCAAGTTCAGCGTGACTTATCATTAAACTTAAGCAAGTGTGATCGTAAATGGTTTAGTCAACTATTATTAAGCACCTTCCATTTGAAAAGTTTATTTAGGCGAGGTCGATATTAGGAAGGATGGGAATGTTTTTCTTCCATTTGTGCTTTTGTGTAGCCACTAACCCTTCTCCCTCACCACGTGTAGACTGCTCTAACCGAGACACTTTTCACAAATTGACGACAAGTGGTCCCGATATTAAAGTCTATGGTCCTTCATGTTTGGTCATTAAGAGCGCTGCAAATGATTTGCCAGAGATATAGCACTAACAAATTTGATGATCTTGCCAGTCCTTTTTGAAATTATAATCAGTAGTTGGGTTATCATTATTATTTTAGCAAGTCTTGGTTGCAAAATCCACTCAGTGAGTTCATTTTGGCCAATAAATTTGCTCGGCTGTACGCCAAGTTATGCAAACCCAGTCACGTGTGCTGATAACCAATAAACGCTTTCTCCTGCTTAAGCGATCTCAGCATTTTTAGCGGATTGGACCAACGATACACTCATCATTGATATGCGTGGAACTCATAGAAGCAAAGACATGTCAAATTAATGACATATATTTTAAGAGTAAAGTGTCGGCCCGTTTAGGAACCGGTCCTTGTAAACCCCTATCAACAGGACCGGTGGAGCGGTTGCAAAAGGATAACTACAAGCAAAGGTCATCATTTGGTTAAGCAGTCATCTTTGACAACAGTGAACTAGAAAATTGTCAACATTGCCGAAACCGAGACAAAGCTGCGAATGGAGAGTTCCGAGCCCATCAACAAGAACTAGCATCTAATGAAGAGTATATAGGTTGTACACAATCCAAAGGACAGTACAGGCATTTAGAATGGCTGCAACTAAGAGTGATGCAACCAAAACTACCCCATCCCTCTTATGCTTGGCATCCAATTTTCACGACGTAGTCAAGGCCCGTCATCAAGAGCGATTGTACCACTGCAAAGCAGTAAGCCATCAGATGTCTTGAGGGCATCACATCTCATCCCTTACAATAAAAGCTTTTAACAGCCCTTTGATTAGGTAAGATAACAAGGAAACAAGGTTTTAACTGCGGTGAACGGTAATCACATGTCAGCATTGCCCATAATCTTGACGCTGCGCGCGATTACCACTCGACTGCGTTTTAATCATATGTAATGTTAAGGATAGATCCAGAAGCTTCCTTCGATCATCCGTTGAATTCCCCATAAGTTCTCTAGCAAGTACCCGCACAATCTGATGTTCCCTTTATCAAAATGTCCCACCGTGTGTGCATAATGTGCTTCGCTTTATTTAGCAGCATCCTCTTAGAGCTTGTACATTTGGTTCGCAACCATCACTTTGGGCGCCCTTCATTCTTTGATGCGCTTCTTTATGCATGTCCTATTCCATGCACATGGATGCATACATAAAAGAGGTCTATCCTTGAGTACAAGTATTTATTCCAGCTTAGTAATAAATAGAATGCGCTGAGTGGAACAGCCCCTGTTTCAGCCTAAATGACGAAAAATCAGGCAACAATTGGTCAGGTCAAATCAATCGTAGCCCCATTTCATCACCTTATTACACATGTTTAACATGTTGCAGTGATCTTGGATGTGCTTTGTCCACTTAGCTTATTTTCTCGCAAAATCATTAGGATGGTCTTGCGGAATCAAAAAGGCAAGAGCAGTCACTAAATCTCTTCATTTTTCTTGCCTTGTAGCCGCACATATGGCAAAAGTAAAAATAGTGCATTTTTGAACCCCAAAATAGAATGGAACCACAATTCGTGCTGTCTGTGCTTCGCTCCATTCGCAAACTTGAAGTTACTTTGCAGACGTCTTTTCGAAGCGCATCTTTATGAGTGAGCGCTTACTACTTTCAATCAAAATTCATTGAGTGCTCAAATTTTCTGCGGTAGCTTTAGCTCTCCACGCAAACTCCTCTAAAATGTTATTCTTTGCTCTCTACTACTCTAGCGCAAACAATGCCAAATTTAGATATGATCCACTACTGTTCAGAGTGCTTCACAGAACTGTTCTTTTCCAAGGTTTTAAGAAATTGCAAAATGTTAGGAAATTTAGGCTCTTGTAAGCAAATAAAGTCGACCAAAACAGTGTTTACTTCCTTTGAATAAATGTGGAATTAGTTCCAGCAGGTTGTAAGTTTTAATAACCTCTCTGGGCACAGAAGTCACTACTTTAATGGACCTAAAAATTTCTAGTCCTTATTTAAGCATAATGTAAAGAAAGCGATGATGCATTCCATGTTAGGAACGGTCTTTCCTTTCTGATTTCATGGTCATCACAGCACGCAACCAAAGCGGAGGCTAAATGCTTATCAACCAAAAACTTGGCTTCTTTAACTGAGAGTCTCTACCTAGCTAGTTGTCGAGGAAGATCACAGGTCTCAGCATTGAAGGTGAGCAAGTGAGTTCATGCTCGCGAGTAAGATACCCTGCCTATAAATGCTGTTGTGTTTGCTTTAATCTTCAGCACGTTAGCATTTATAGCCATCTAGATGTGATCTTGATGCAAAAGCAGGGTCGACTTTAGCAAGACAACAAATACAGACAACCTCACTCTCGTCAAACTCTTAAGGATTTTGTAGTACCCTTAGGATTCTTCTTAACTTTTGGATGAATGGACCCATAGCTAATGGCTTGTGAATTGTTTAAACGCATTAGACAGGTAGAACACAGAATGTAGCATAATGCGTTTTTATGGTGCCAATGGTGGTACAAACTGACCCCTTTCGCCTAGTTGTTGGAATCCTACTTCTGGCTGGGCACAAGTTTCCAAAAGTGAAGGGCCTCTTCATGGCATAGAAGCTCGGGAACAGAAGTCTAATCTAAAACGAACGCAAGTACATTTGGCGGGTAACCAAACGACTTTATTTATTTTCCTGACTCGTCTGAGGAAAAGCACACCATTTATTCTCCCGTACTTTGACTTCCCGTCTCTGTTCTTTTATTGCGGCTATTTTGCTATTTACGAGTAGAGAAGTGGATAGGAATTGGTTGCGTTCCAAGTGGGTAAGCTTGATCACCGAATGACACAAAGAAGTGTGCTGTCCGGCGAAATCATCTACTCAATTAAACATCAGGTAGAAGGAAGAAGTAAATAGACCAAAATCGGGACTGAATGATTTGAGGCACGTGCGCAACTGCATTCCACCTGTCATTTTAATGTAAAAACTGTATAGTTTTTAAGCGCAGCAGCCTATTTACAACTAATCTTGTCCATTGTTAACAAAACACATTTGACCAAATACTAGGGTTCAAACAATTACTCCACATAGCTTATGCTACAATTGGATGTTCCGGTGGTTAGAAAGCCATTTTGTGTCACAAGAGGGTCGCACCAAATTCGATTTTGAGTATCAGGTAATCATTTCTCATTACGCCATTGCGCAATTAATTCAGTCAGGGTCTGCTAGATGCCGCCTCGTTTGTTGGTGTGCTCTGCGAACCCTAGCACTACTGAACAACATCCTAGTAGCCTCATCTGAGCAGGACCGAATTCTCATTACAGGTGTCGGTTGCGCCATGACATCAGTTGCTAGAGGAATGGAAGGCAGCAAGAAGGGGTCGTGTTGATATAGATTATGGACTCTCAGGTGTCCTAGCGATTTAATGGTTTCTTAAAAGTGGGTCTGCTTATTTAAGAGTAAGTAAATGTTCAAATGTCGTCTGATGATCATAGTGAAGCAGGATCGATGCTCCTAGGAGAAGTCCGTGCAGCTATATTTGATAAAGGAGTTTATTTTCTGAATTGAAGCAAGAACAAAATAATTGAAAGCTCCCTTGAATCTTGAGCAAGACCAACACTTACCTAAACATGTGCAGATAATACAAACTGCATATCCGCAATGCTGTTTCATGCATATTAAGTTCTAAAACCTAAAATAATGCAAGACCAAGAGCACGATGCTTTTGCGCACCAGCAAACACTTGGCTTATTGCCTGCATGAGTTTAGCAAATGGAAACAAGTTTACTAAGATTTGTAGCCAAGTAAAATGAATGAGTGCACACTCAAAAATAGGAGCTCGAATGGGACTGTTGCAATCCTTAACATGACTTGGGAAACAGGTGGACGATAACGCACCGATCAAACGAAAAGGTGAATTGATGACTGCTGTTGTCCTCAGCATAACATGCGCTTTTAAATACCGAAAGGTTCTGCCCACTTTTATATACCTGTCAACTCGGCTTTATCGCTTCGACCAGACAAAGTGTCGATTTATTTTGGGTAAAATCGAAAACTAGAAGATAGTTAGATTTATTTACAACTGCCATGTTTACACGAAATATGAATAGGTGACATTTTAAAAAGGTTTTGTGAACTCACAATATTTTAGCATTGCTAACAAAGATGTTTTCTCGTGTTTGCAAAAAAGCCCCAGATGTGAGTGGTCTTGTGACTTATGAAAGCACCTGACGCGTTGCACAGTGCATCAGGATGACATGCCTCATTGACATTTCGATTGTGCAACAGAAGCTGAAATCCAAAGCAAAGCATCCATTTTTAAAGAAATTTTGCAAACAACATTGTAGAGATGATCACATGCTATCTAATATAAAAATTTAAGTCCTGGTAATCCTTACGAGTGGGGGATGTTCTGCGATTTATTTCATTTGGACAACTCAACAAATTCTAATTTATTAGAAGGATATCATTAGCACAGATTTTAAACAAAGTTTTATCTTCCAATATCAAAAGTAAATGTGTGGCATTCAGTTTTATTACGCAAAACTCATGCCAACGCTAATGCATCGATCGCTATTAAAAGCGTCTCTCCACCTCCTTATGCATAATGATCATGGCTATTCCTTTATAATCATCATATCTTCCCTTAGAGCTCCGAGGAATGCCTTGCTACGGTTTTACTATCGCACTTGTCGATTGCTATTTACACGTCTTTTATCGGAAGGAAGGTAGCAGAATCTGCATTTTGATGTTTTATAAAATATTTGAGGCCACAATGCTGATGAACATAAGTGAGCTTATTCCATAAATAAGTCTTGTATGGCTGGTGGACGTGTCGATTGAAATTAGGGGATATAAATCTATTGGATGTGATCCACCTTGCAGCTTGGCATTTTTTGATGTATAAGTTCATTTTTTCGCCCATTAACAAAGATTCGACCGATCAGCAACAACTGCGGTTAAATGGTAATGTGCGTAAGGAGCTTAAATATATTGGTGGCAAAACGTTCCTTAATTGGATTAGTGCGAACGGTTTTTATTTCAACTAATGGCCCTATAACTGTCGCATCTGACCAATTTAACCAATTGCCGGCACTCTTTTTGGCAAATTTTAGCTCAAACTCGAGGAAAGTAGCAAGGACAAATAGCGTAGTAATCGGGTTACCGGTTTCCATTAATAACTTAATCTAGTCAATACGGCGACATATTTTTAAAATAACATTCGTCCTTTGTGAAGTAAGCATAGCCTTCATACTAGGCGAAAAATATTCTACTTATTTGTGCCAGAGGTATAAAATGCTTATACTTCATCTGAAATGAGATGGCTTAATGTGACAATAGCAACTCGAAATATAATTCACTTGTAAAACTGATTTTATGCATAATCCTAAATCATTTACCTAAGATTCAAATCTTCCCGTCTACAGGATCTTGTACATGCTGTTAGTGTTAAATGAAAACTTTGATCAAACTTGTTTACGACAAAATGCGACCTCTGTGCAATCTTTTGGATTGTACAGTTGCGTGCATATTGCACAACGCGTCCCAGGGCATGCGACTGAAATCTTGGAAGAACTAAGCGCATGATTCGAACCATGATTTAATCTTGCTTTTGTGATTGTTACATAAGGACATGAAAAATTTTTCACTGAATGACAGAAAGGTCTGACTTAAATTACGCCTTTTCTACATTCATTATTCATTTTGCGAGCATATTAGAAAGTTAACCCAATGTTCAGGACGACTTTATTTATGAAGATATGCGACACAGATATTTCCAGCAAGATCTGCTTTGTATTAATTGGCATGAGCTAATATCGTAAAGGCCACCCGCATAGCATCACAGCGAGACTTCCTTGTATTTTGAACATTATTAAAATTTTTTTCTCTAGACTACATCGCATGCACGTTAGAAGCTTTTGAAATATTGTTAAATTTTGTTTGTGGTCTAAGCATTCTCAATTGCAGCATTTAGTTGCTCACAGCGAATAACGCTATCCTGATAAATAGTAAGAAAATTAAGCAACTAGTTTCTTATATGCGTTGCACTTAGTTAATGTCTTTGGTTGTTCATTTGCGTGAGATTTAATCATGATCAAGGAACATTTTCTTATGAATGATGAATACTGGGAGAGAAGCTGCAGATTCGGTGTAAGTCTGTCAAATTTTAAGCTATTGGTGGCTGCTTATGCAAGAGTTAAGGTTCCTGCAACTCTACCATATGCTTTACCTAAATTATCCAAATTAGTTAATATGTGAGTGCTATCTGTTCCTACTTTAGTTATGCTTAACACTTAAGTTCCATATCGCGTTTCAAGTGGCAAGCTTTTTAGCTGTGTACATGCTGACTAAAATTATAAACCGACGCGATGTCCTCTGGTCTGGGTAATAGAGGTGTCGCAAAAAAAATCAAGCATTTCCTTGTCGTCATTTCCATTATCATTAGGTTTTGCTGCCACTGTAGGCAAGCCTTAGCCCAAAATACTTTAATGCCTTCGCATTTGATTGTATCCATCATTTTGTTTACCTGTCACAATTTCATTTGCAACATTAGTTTTGATTCTGCGATAACCTTCGAATTTCATATTTGTTTTGCACGGTGTGGGCAATGATCACTTTTATTTTTTGCAAGTTTCTTTGAAAAGGCAGTAAGACTAGCCATTTTGCAGTCTGGTGCAATTTGTCAGCTGCCTACAAGTGTCAGCGGAGCACAGCCTTGATTTCATTCGCGTTTGAGAAACAAATGTTGTCTTATGCTGACATTGAGGATGAGACGCTGCAATTAACCCAACAAACAGATGGGATAAAATTGCGCATTAGGTTATAACCTTTGCAGAAAAATCATTTATATCTTTTGCATCGAAATAAAATATTTTAGGCCATCCAATTTAGTCACATCAATAACATGTTATGAAGTTTTACTTAGTCCTAGTCTGTTTCCTCTTAGCTAACCGCACTGCGATTTCCTGAATAACATTTGACATTATGTTTAAAACTGACCTGACATCTTATGTGGTCGAAAACGTAATGAATATGCACGCAGTTGCGCAAATTGCGTATCTACACAGATATGCTTAACTGCTTAAACGCAAACGGCGGCAAGCATTTTGTTGTTTTGGCTTCAATTATCACTCAGAAATACCAATTACAAACTAAGCACCCATTTGTGAAGATTTGGCTGTCATAATGGCTAAGGAAATGTCCAAGATAAGTCGGTAATGCTTTCTCAGAACGCCCTACAAAGTGCTAAGCTTGATCTTGCGCATCTCTGTTGTGCGAAAGATGATGTTTTAAGCATGTCCTATTGAGAGTCTAAATCATATCGCTGAATCAGCCAATCAAATCGACGAAATCAACTCCGCAAGCGCATAAAGTGCTAGTCAAGCGCAGGTGTTAAGAGGAAGGCAGGCAAATAAGTCAAGATGGTTGTGGTCTATAAAGGCTTATTTTTTTGCTTTCGCAGATATTACTCCTAGTAACACACCGAAGCAGGCGAATATAACAATAGGCACGAAGAAGACAAATTCTCAACAGCATTTTTGGGCTAAATTGTGAGTCTAGAAGCCACGTGACGCAATGGAATGCAGGTGATATCGCTCAAAAGATAGTTGATGGATTAAAACGTGTATATTAATAGTGATTTAATGAAGCTGCGTTTTTGTGCACTTTATTTAGTTACTTTAAGTACAGGCAAGTGGGAAGAGATGATTTTCTGAGGCAGGTTTTCTTTTTACAGGTAGACTCGAGTAAAGGAAGTCGTTTTCACTTTTTTGATTTTGACAAGGCCAAACGCATCTAGACTAAAAATTGGTGTATAAGGTGAAAGCTGCCTTCTTAAGCGCTTACGGTGTATCTTTTAGATCTTTTACATAGTTGCACGGCCTTGCTGATCGTTTATCTGCAAGCACTGTTTTTACCACCTTCGAATTATCAGTGCCCCCAAAATGTCAGGTGATTCTTACAATGAACGTAAATCTTGCCTGTGCTTGAACAGAAATGACACTTTTAACGACCTAATGGCCTAGTTGCAGCAAGTAATTTTATTTTTATGGCTGAGGAGCTCCTTTTGCTCTCAAGTAAGTTCGAATCGCAGAACCCATATCTTTACTTTAAAGATGAATTGTTTTAAGGTATATAAGCCTATCTGAGAATATATAGAGTAAGCATTTCTCGAATTGGCGACGCTGAGTATGGTGTCTTTGATCGGAGTGACTCACGTACAATTCCAATCGTTACTACCAATTGATTGCAAAAAGGTGAAAAGTCGTCATATAAGCAAACATGGTATTTCAATCAACCATTATTTTTTGACAACTACAGCTTTAGAGAAATTTATAAGGAAGGAGCATTTATGCAGACGCAAAATGATTTTCGTTTGGAATGAAAGCCAGAGGTAGAAGGTTTTCAAAGTAGGTTTTTTGGGCCGAAGTTTGCTAATGAATTCACCACCTAAAGTATAAATGTGCACAAGAAGTTGTCGTGAATTTTTAGTGAATGCTATTGTTTATTTGGCATGATTTTAGGATTTCAGAGCAAAATAGGCAGGCGAATTGTAGTTTTTAGTCGTCAACTTGGATAAAAAAATCGCCGAATGGATTTGACTCAGTCTAAATAGTGCGCGTGCTGGAAAAACAGCGTTAGATTTGCATTAAATTGTAAAAATTTTTGCACTTGAATTTACAGCAGACAATTTGCAACCCTGTGCACATAATTTACTATTAAATACTTCGGGAATACTAGGTAACTAGGTACATAGGACGAAATCTCTCTCTTCTGCTGTAGTGTCAAGCAGCAATACAGGGGATTGTAATGGCTGATTCTTTAATGCATTTGCCTTAAAAGTTGCTGACAGCAACATTTGATGATACCAGCCTTAAACTAATGGTCAAATTTGCTTGATTAGCAGCATTGGTGTCTGTGCTGGCAATGTTGCTAGCATTCTTTGTTGATACTGTGCCTGTTTTGTAAGTAAGTGGTCACTTTTATGCCCGATTTTAGATTCATATAAGCCAAAACCAAGCGTTGCTACTTCCATCGCCAATTAGTGGGAGCATCTCCTGCACCCAACCTTTGGTTGCAATATAAAATCGAATGGTATCGCATTTTTGCATCTATTTTAAAAATACATACCAGCCTAATGCTTTATGCTTTTTAAATTTTCAATCAACGACTATTTTACAGTCAATGGAAGGCGAATTGCTCATCTGCTTCCTTTATTTTGATAGAGTGCATTTGCGTTTGCACCCAAACGATGCATTCAAGTTTAACCTTATAAAGTTTAATTAGCGGTTAATATTCAAGCATTTCGACGAGTCGAGTTCATTTGCCTTTCAGTTTTGCCTGATTGTTCTTAATCAGCAGAATTGGGCTGTAATGCTACCAATGTTTACACAAAGACTGAAAAAGACACTGCGACGTTGCCATCGGTGTAAAGAGTTATCGATAGTGCTTCGACGAAATGTGTATACATAGGCAAACTAAGTCGTGCATCCACACGGAAATAATTAAATCAGAGTCCTGAGGAGCTTTAAGGCATGATAATGTGCACATAGCTGTAGTGAAGTTATATTGGTTAGCGTATTTGAAGTTTTTTGACGAATTGTACAAAAATAATTGAAATAAGATGGCAGAAAATGGAAATAATGCTTACTCAGGCGTAAAATTTTACAGTTTTAAGGGCTCTACAGCCAGATTCTAGAATGGGTGCAAGATAGAAGTCCACAAACTCGAATGATATTTAAGCATAGTTAGGAAATTTGAACGACTATGATGTAGCGTGACGATATAACCTCGTAGTTTTCTTCGTTTTTTGTACAGTCTGACCAAGTCAGACCGATTAACATTGTACGATATAGCAAAGAGTAAGGTTGCAAGTATAGATTTGAAATACGACAAAATAGCAATCATTAATTTCATTTATAAGCATAAAAGTTAAGGCGTTCTCGTTCTCTTTTTGAATAACAAAACCAGGGCCAAAATTTTGGCCGCTGTGAATGCGCTATTCATACCTTATTGGTAGTTGGCTATTCAAAAATTTTGGCCATGATGATGCCATCGCTGACATTTTTCTGCTCTCGCTAAACTAGAAAAATAAAATCATGCTTTGCATCACTACGGTGCAACTGTAAGATGTAATAGAGGAAAAGAAAGTAGCACAGAAGCCGACAACAAATGGAATTACCTAGTCATCTGTCGAATTGCTTAAATTTTGCTGACAAACCCTTCGATTGAAGCGGAAGCTTAGTTTTACAAACCAATTTTTTTCGACAAGGTTAGTATGCCAAATAGAGCAGCGGAAACGTCAAATAAAAAACATAAATTTAAAAAAATTGGACGCGAGATACGATCTATCTGCAACCATACGATTGCTCATTTTGTGCCGGCTTACGAAACCATAATAAAAATTGCAAAACAAATTATAAGTCGATTCATGTCTCCTCTGTGAGATTGCATGAGGATCTAAAAACCTACTTATCCACCCAGTTTGCATCGACTACAACACATGCAAAAATTTTTGGTTGATATACAGATTGCATGTTCGAACAGGAGCACCCACTACATATAAATATGAGCTGGGTGACGATGCAATGCGTCTACATACAAGCGGAGGGAGTAGAACCCAATTACTCTATGTGTAGGATAAGCAGCTGTCAGAGCAGTTACTTTGGCAGCATAAAGTGGTGTGAAATGGATGGAAGGTGCGCAGCCTCTGCAGTGGTGCTTAATTTGGTTAGACTACATGAATGTGCCTTCGCAGGAGTCATTAATTCTTACCTTCGAAATGTACTAATCCAAGCCTCAGGTGTAAAGATGTGTGCGCTTACTGACGGAGAGGCATGAGCCAACACAAGCCACAGCCAACTTCCAAGTTATTGTGGGCGAAAGCTATCAGTAGCGCTTGTTTTATGGAAGGAGATATTAAGCCTCACTAGTTTGCATCTAAAAAGAAATACGATCGCTCTTCCCTCGAGACAGCTAAAGTGCTTAATTATTCTGACGGCTGGCAAAACATAGCTCACATTGTCAATAACGTCGACAATATGCAGCTGATGTGACGGATAGTCGTCAGATGATACTGAAAGCACTTATCTTAAATTTGTTTTTATTTCGCCTTTTTGGATGCCTTACGATTCCAAATAGGGCTGTAAGCATTGCTAAGCATGGGTGTAGCTAATAATACGCAATGGATATAATTGGAGCTAAGCTGCTTTACGAAATATCAATGCTTCGCATTTAGGAAGACTGTAATATTAATCAGAATCGCGGACTGTTTGTCGTACAACCACTAATCCCACCTACCAACACGTATTAATGTGTCATGAGTGCTAACTTTAAGTGGTATAGAACGGGTTTGGACTTACACCGACTAAACAAATTAAGGAAGCTCGGCAAATAGATGTCGGCCAAACACACGAACAGAACTGATAAGACCGGGTCCTAAGACCTACAAGACTCTCCATGCCTAGGTCACTTCTTTAATCGCTGCACACATCCTGGTGTTTGCGCACTGAATGTCAAGAGATTAGAGGTAGATTGCCAGTGCAACTTCAGATGCACCTACTTTCTTGAATTGGTGCTAAGCATTCCCAGCTGGGTACCACTAAACGGGGCCTAAAGTGCAAAAATGCATTAATAAGGTCAAGTCGACAACGCAGGAACTTTTATCGTTTCGTACAGGCAGAGGCGTTTTGTAAAACCAAGAGCACCACCACTATTTCATAAACAACCAACATCACCGCGGCAATTGCAAGGCAGAAAAACAAGTTTGCGTGGTTTGCCTCCTTCGTCTCTTCCACTCATTATTCTCTAGCTCTCTTTCGACCAACCGATTGAAAAGTAAATCTCTCACATGACGCACTATCTACTGGCTGTACTTACTGCTTGTCACACTGAGGCACACTTTTTATCGGCTGAATAGCGTACCTAACCACCCCGCGCATCTCATTAGCTCTCCACCACCAAAGCCCTCTGCCATTGGCCACCTTATTCGTCGTGCTGCATTTCACTAACGCCTGCATCTGCCATGACCGGAGTTCGCGTAGCCTAAGTCATGGGGCATTTGCTGTTTATTTAAGCTATATTGAACTGATTTCACCTCAACAGAGTCGCGCATTGCAGATACTGTCTATAGTGAAGCCTCAAATCTAACAGTTCCGTGCTGCCCCACGCTCCGCGAGTACACCATCAATCTGTCCAGCTAATGGCAGGAGAGGAGGATGGGTTTAGTAACTTGAACGACACCGCCATTAACATAGAGTGGAGCATTTAAAACGGACAATCGCATAGGGCCTAATCAACCAAGATGACTGTGAACTTTGAGGAAAACCGACCTAAATATATAAAAAGCACAATAAAATTGGAAGAGTAAAAGGCACCGAGAAGTGAAACGTAACGTTGAGGAACCTTAAAAGCAAGTCAATCACCAGTATTCACTCAGGCTTGCAAGATGTGTTCAAACGATGAAAATGATATTGTAGGGCGAAGAGTACACGAAAACGCGCTCACACATGGATACAAAAATGTAAGCATGATATTCCAGGCGCGAATACTGCTTGCCTGGGAAGTGTGTAATAGAGGATGCATCGCATGAAGATGATCGGCAACATTTGGTTGCATTTATGATATGCTGCGCTTTAATGAAAATTTGAAGGCAGTAAGTAAATTATTAAACCTCGATTTCACCTGTGACAAAAGAAGCCTTTCTAATTTGTCGACGCCCGCTCTTGTGTGTTGTTTGGAATTTGCATCATTTGCAGCAAACCTCATTCAAGGTCAGCCAAAACTGACATAACTATAGAACAGGAGATCGTCTCTGTTCTAGATTAATTTCGGACTACAGGCATTCCATTTGCTGCCATTTTGTATTCTTCACAAGCACTTAGGGATTTAAATTCTTATTGAAAAGCATGAAGCATGCTAATAGTCAGCCCTTTTTAGTACAAGTCTTTCGATTTGACCTACAAGGAGCACTAAAATAAATAGGAACATTTAAGTTTGTGAAAAATGGATCGTACTATAGCAACGAAAGTACTTCAGTACTATTTTTACTGGCCTGCATAAGTGTCATAAGCCAGCATAGTCTAAGCCAAAACGGCTTTACGTCATATTGTTCCATACTTACACAATTAGGTATTTTAGTGCAGACCACTTTGGGTGAAGGAATTATGAAGTCTATACCAAGAAAAACAGGCCAAATATGGCTAGCTGCCTGACTGAGCATTAGCCCTTTCAAGCTAAGGCTGGTTTAAGTCGTCTTAAGCGTAATCACACCGTCATGCCCTTCCAAATAGCAGTCTATGGGAGAAGGCTGAAAACTATCGATCCTTCCCTGAATTTTAAAAGCACACCAAGGAGAGTAGCAAACATCAGCGCTGACAACTCACTCATAAATTCAGCCGTATAGCAGCAACTCATGGACCACAATTCACTAATTGATCGCATGGAGATGATTAATGGGTTCCCGTAGCCTTGTGGTAACACGAAAATTTATCGACACTAATGCTTACTAAAATCTATCTGGTCGAGCCATAATCTTTGCATTATTTTCATTAGTCTCTTTTTATCTATAACTTGGAATGGCATGCTTATGTGTACTTGCTTGAAACGGCACAAACCTGAATTCCGACACCCTAAAATAAGCTAATTTCCTTGTCACAGCCTTCGATTTTCCTTCGCTTAAAGAGGTCTACAATGACAGCAATATTGTCCAAATGCAGCCCAATGTAGTGGTTCAAGATGTGGTTGGGCGAATTGGTGTAGAGTAGCCCAATTTACCCTAGCGCAACTTAACCTGCCTGAACGGTATATTCCACCGAATCTCACTCATCCATGATCACCAGCTCCACTAACGGCAAGGCCATGCGCAACACCACTGCTATTGTTTGTGCTAACCTCTTCGTTTTGTTCAGCTCTACACAAATTACCCAATCATCTTACGGCGATGTGACAAATAGAAAGAAGAAAAAATGCTAAAAACGATACCCGAATGCAGGACTTCGTTTATCCTGAACATTCTTACAACCATCTCGCACAGCCTTCCTACATTACCTTGTCTTCCTTGCCAATGGAATATGGAAAGGTTAATGCAAGCTGTGATGGGGCGCTGATAGTCGTCCTAAGCAGGACCTTTGAAGACTTCACGCAACAAACCCGGCAGCAGCTGTCCAGCCATCGGTAACAATGCCATCTAGCCACCGAAGCCGTTTGGGGCACGACCCTGGATTCTGAAGACATCGACCACGTTTATTGTAGTGACGACCTTGCGCTTCACGTGCTCAGCATGCGTGATGGTGTCGTGGACAATGTCATCCAGAAAGACCTTGGAGGGCACCGCGTGTCCATAGACCAGATTAGAGCCACATCTCATGTCACTACGGCGTGGCAAGCTGTGCGGTCAGCATATGCCCTTTCCAGACCTGAGTGCACACAACAACTCCGCATTCCGTACAAAATAACAATTCATACTTCGGCGTATTTGCATATTTTAGCGTATACCCATGCCACTACCATTACTAATTTAGCTAAGCTATTATTTTTGCCAACATTATTCTAATTTATGATTACTGTACACATGCGTATCGATACACGCATGAGTGGTAGCATAAATATATTTGTGAACACAAGTAAATGATGATAGTGAGAAAAAACTGGCAGGGTAGGCATTAGTGTAAAATTAAAGAGTAAGTAATAATGCATGAAATACAATGTACATACCTAGTCTAAGCTGTCTGCACAATCCAATTCTTAGTTTCCACCTGTCAGGCAGAGAGGTGGGACAATAAATAGTGGTTGAACCTTCTTCTGCACAAACTACCGACATGGAACACGGCAACCACACAACGGCGGAGAAATTGCTACTTCTAACCTCTCCTGTGTGGGTAATTACTACGAGTCCGTCCACTTTAGAAATACACCCTGTCTTTAAATTTATTAGGCTTATCGCCATTCAGCACAAGTGCTTCCCCGTCCCTCAACGCTTTCTTTATGCCGCTGTTTGATAATAAACTTGTAAAATGTATAATTCTCGACAAGTGGAGAGGAGGCATGTTGAATAAATTTGCAAGACACTCTACAAATGGCACGTCGTCTATAATATGCCCACTTAAATGGTGCCTGGGGCTTCTGGATTGTTCTTAGCATTAAGGTTGTCATGTGCAGCTCGATACATTGTTTTGAACTTTGAAAGTCAAGTGCTGTTAAGTGCTTCCATTGTAATTTGTTGTCGTGAATCGCAAATCCTCTAAAACTCGATGGTTCGACCAGTAGCCTTAGGGAGGATTACGGCTTTGAAGCTGCATTTTATGTGCTGCAACTGTAGTAGTTTCCAGATGAAATGGTCGCCTTTGTGTTGCCTCAAGATGGTATATTCACGATTTCGATTCACTCCTGGTCCTAAATTGCTCAAAACGGTGCAGACGACTTGTAAGATCCTTGGTTTAAAGAAGACGTTTGAAAATCAGAGCTTTGACGGTTTCGAGTCAATGCCAGGAGTCCCACTTAAGTGTGTTGGCTGTTGGATTTACCCTATTTTAGGGTTGAAATGGGTCACTACCCTTGCAGGACAAAAGTTATGGCGGTTGAGCATGAATTGAGCTGTAGCATTCGTAAATTAGAAGTTGAGGGGTGACTTCGTGTTTCTGCTAATCAATTTCATGCTTAGCGCATAGCTACTCGTTGGTAAATGCTTAAAGTATCTCTAGTGTAATGCATGGTAAAGGATTTGCCCGGTACTGATCCTGCTAATCCAGTTGGCAAAACTAAACCTTAATTAACCTTTTGAGTAACAGCAATGCTCTTGAGTGAAAACTGACCAAGTGGCATTAAGAATAGCATCCTGTTCAAAAGTGTATTAATGACGGCAATTGTTCCATAGGTCGCAAAATTTCCTTAGTACTGAATTTCTCTTTGCATAGAGATTCGTGTGAGGACTAGATGCAAACTGGAATAGACGTGGAATTAGCCAAAATTCTTAGCTAAAATGGGTTTGACTTTTTCTGTGCATGGACTGAGGCAACTTTAAAGCTAATAAACTAATCACGCTTAACTTGAATTAAAGAATCTTGTTCCACAGTTTCATAAGCCGCCAACCTCATTTTGCTTGCCTCACTCACGCATTTACTCTGCGTTGCTCCCTGTACGAGCCCAGTACCTAAGAATGCTGTCTGAAGCTGGAAATGTTGAAGTATCCGACTAGTTAAGATTAGTTATATTAACTGAAACCAAAAAGCCTTACACTTAGACGATGCTTGCATCCAGTAAATCAGTGCTTTATTTTAGGCACCAAAGTCTAATTTTTCATCATTGAAAGTTCGGCGCTGTGCCACCAAATGTTTGATCCGCTTTGGAGTATGCTCGAAGCGCTATACCTTTTTAACGTACAGGCACGAAATTACACTGCGCCCTCCTAGCCATGAGTATTTATTAGCTTTGCCTCATTATCGCCACCAATACTTCACTGCCGCAATTTTATTGTCTAGCGCTCACTGTTGTAATTTTGACTTGGAGACACCACTATCACCAGACGTTCACGAAAATATGCATATTAAGAACATTAGTGACCACAGTAAAGGCAAATGTTAGGCAGGTTTTTGTAGTTTGCTGTATTTTTCAAGCAGAAGTAAAAACAACGAAGTTCATTCGTTATCGCCGAATAAGGCAACGTCAACTAAAGTATCAGGTAAATTCAAATCCTCTGAAAAGAAACATTGTATTTATAGCAGAACTACCTTAGGGCGCCTCATAAAATTAACTATTATACTGTCCTTAATTGCGAAATCATTCTTTAAATTATGTAGGCTCTGTGCATAGTGAAAGAGCATGTGCAATAGGGGTAAGGTATGCTTCAGCAAAATACTGCAGCGTCAGTGACTGTTCCGATTTTAATGCTCGCCTTTTCTTAAGGGCACTTCAAAATCAGCACAGTTATACAAATGATCTATTTTCATTTACGCGTTGCTTTAACCCTGTTAAACTTTCTCAAATTTTGTGGAATCATTAGTGCCAAAATCGTTAATTTGAGGCAATTTAAACCAGCACCCGCTTTAAGTAACGAACACTTGGTCGTCATTCAGGAAGTGAAAGGAGTTCATTTTACACCCAAACTTGAACTGCAAATTCAAGCAACCGGTTTTCGGTGATATAGCCAAGTTTCCATCGGATATAGCATTGCCACGGTTCCTGCCATGATGAAAGGGTCAGTAACGCATAAAGATAGTGCCACAAACATCAACATCGCCAAAAGCATTCCGTTTAAACAAATCTCTATCCAACCTCTGACAAATCCCAAGGCACCTCTCAACGATCGTTTTGCAATGCAAAAAGTCCTTCAACAATCTGCGATAATGTTGGTCAAAGGAGTGAAAAAATGAAGCACGCATAATAAGCAATGAACGACATCTATTTGCATACACATTGAAAGGGAGTGAAGGGGGAAGAGTTTTAGTGGCGCCAAAAACATCTGCACAACTTGAGGAGCGCAAACGACGTCGAAGGCGGTGTCTTGGAGATTTGCATTCATTGTTGCCAGAGGGATGGCTCTCGAATTTCACCCGCCAGTGCTCCCCAACCAGAAACATTGACAGTGTTCCACCAAAGCTAAATCCGGCTATAATGAAATCTCACCTGGCCTAAAACACTCCGCAAAGTAGGAATAACGACTGTCCTTCCAAATCATCTGACTCTCATCCGACTAGCTCGATAGATAAAAATAAATTTTGCAACGCATTGTCATTGTCGAGCACAAAAGCATCCGCGAAATAAGGCAAAACATGAATTTGTGAATGGAATTCTTTTAGCATTAAAAACAGCTTGCTAAAGCTGGGTCTCCTCACATAGAATTGTATATTTTTGTGTTTTTTGGTACAGCAAAATTGTTTTTCCTTTTACTTCTCGCTAAAATGAACAATACTTCAGGGAAATGTGGCATATTTATTAAATAAATATGCAGTTGGTTAGGTGCATGCGTTTTTACTACTATTGTAAAAGTCCCAAACACTCGTGTAGGCTGCATCAGACAAAGGTATATGTAGACAAATAAAGGCCAAAATGTAGGTTGTGTGGTTATTTCAAAGCTGTTTTAATCGTATCTAACCTCCGACTTGTCTTTGCAAAGAGTGACTTACAACATACATCTGAATGGCCAAATTTAGCAATTCTAAAGATATCGCAGTCATTGATGCAGTTACCTATTGGTTATCTTTCATCTTGATGTTTGGCGGGCATTTATAAACTACTTCAGATACCTGATTAAATTGTATTCAAGCTCAATCATATTACAACAAATAAATAGTTTATGCCAACCTCGGAGCACCACAACTTACTGCTAGATTTCAATCCATATTTCAGAGTAGAGTTTGTTTACGAACTGTTATTACCGTAAACAGAATCGCTCGTCCGAATAAATAAAACTTAGGCGCACTTTTATGCGAAAGACTTCCGCTCACTGGTAGGCCAGCTGGAGTATTTATCGGTCGGTTTCGTTTGGAGGAGCAGATGGTTTGACCTCATTTTTTTGAAAAGGCCTTAGGACAACGGCATCGCCTCCCAGTATTTCGTCTGTGTCCTTAAAACAAAAGCGAAAATTGATCCTTAGCTTGCACCTAGATACTTGACCAACGATTTTGCGGGCAAGGAAATCACGACAAGAGAAGTCATGCTTAGAGTTTGGATCTCTGAACAACTGCCGTATGGCTTTGCAACCTGCCGTTTCGTGAGTGTGAACATTCACACTGCCTCGGCTAGCAGTCCACTGTCCGAGAAATTTGCTTATGTAGTTTTATTCATGCCTCCAAGGTTATAACGACAGTGCTTAAACGATGCTTTATTGAATAACAGAGGAAATTTAAACAAGTTAGGCGAGTATTGGGCATCATTTTACCTTGTCCTCTTTGTTCAGTCAAAATCTGAAAGAGAATGATTTATCGCAGTAGTAACAACCAAGCCTTCACGTTTATGAGAGAGCAGCAGTTAGAAGGTGGGATATTGCTGACCATCAGAGTATGTATGCTTTTGAATTAATCAAGGGTATCGCCCTTAAATGATGAACTCACCGTTATGTACAGTGTAAAGGTGCTTGCTTAATTCATAGAAATCCCAGAAGGATTTATAGCAATGCCGACAAAACTGCGTTTTCTTTTCTATAAAAGGGAACAGCGAAGAGTGCAGAAGGCTGGTACATCTCAAAGCAAGCAATTTCGAAAACAGTTAAAGCACATTATTTTAAAATGACTGACTTACTTTCGTGGAAATCGTAAATATGTCCTTTTAAGTTGCTCTCACTTGCGAATGGTTTATTGCAGTGATGACACCTAAATGGCCTAATATCTAAAAGAAAAGCTTGTAGTCGCTTAAATCACTCTCTTGCAGCGCCAAAGTGTGGTCGCTTACGGTCCTCTATTTTGCTAAATAATTTTGTAGTAGCAAAGCAGAAAGTTTTTGGCAAGTAGAATGAAGGGAAATGCAAAAGGCCTTTGAGTTCAACTAGCGAAAGTTTAAGGAGCTCGCGTACGTTGGGCCTAAAATCACCTCGACTCGTAGGCATTTTACCGAATCACGAATCATCAATTACCGAAAAGAAATGATGCTTACATAGCGATGTAAGAGGCTTTTAACATTATTAGTACCGAGGTATTTTTCTCGCTGAGGTATCGACGGAAACTAAGTTTTAATCAACATGGACGCATAAATGTTCAGTAACATTGTTAGCAGTTGGTGGACTCACTCCGATGGACCTTCCAAGCATGATCTATTAACTGGCTGCTATTCGGGAACCTTGCTTTGCACTGCTGACACGAAAAGCAGCCTTCTTCCCGAAAAGAAGGCAAAAAATAATAGAAATGAAAAGTTCTGCCTTCCACTTCGCTAGAAATAGAGCCGAGCATGTATGCACGCTTCTCCTCATCGCGTTTATTTGTAACATTAGCTTTACAAAATCTGCTCCTCATTCATGTCAGCTCAACGATTAAAATCTGCACAACTGCAACAGGTTTGATAAATCAGCACAATCATCGCAGTATGGAGCACAAAGTTCGCCAAATATAGAGTAAACACATGCCAAGCTATGTTCAGTGGCTGCTTTCCTTCCGCCACCACCCCTGCTCCTTCTTTAAAAGGGCGCCTTTTTATCTTAACGCAATATTGATCCACCTTCTAACCACACAAACGTTATGCGTGTAGGAGCATGAGGTACAGTTCCACTACAAGAAAGCAGATTGCGATCTTACCCCAATGAGATTGCTCCGCGTGTTGCAATAGGTTTGCACGGTGGGAAAAACACTTCCCACATCGGGAACACTGGATTGGGTTTTGATCTAGCAGATTGCAAATGCATGCATTTCATTTTAAACAACAAGGGTGTTTATTTGGCTGGTATATATAAATGAAGGAAGAAGGTAAGTAAAGGACAAAAAATCATAACATGCACTATCTTATTTGCGTAAGTGGGCTTGCAGTTAGAACAAAAAAGAAAAACGCAAAGGCGAGAGAGTTTAAAATGTCGATAGAGTTGTCAAAACTGACCTGATTTTCGGGTTGCGGACGAACCACCGGGAGGCGATGCCATTCTCCAAAGGGCTATTCAGAAAATGAAGTCGAAGCATCTGCTCCTCCAAACGAAACTGGCCAATATATACTTTAGCTTACCCACCGATGAACAGAATTCTTTTTTTAAAAAAACGCGTCCTGACGAACGATCGGTTTTTACAGTGTTATTAGTTCGCAAACGAGCTCTACTCTAAAATATGGACCAAAATCTACTGCAAACACTTCCCACCAGTTTATTAGAATTTGTTAGCACTTTGTGGTGCTTCGAGGTTGATACTCACCATTTACTCGTTGCAATATAATTGAGGATGGATGCAATTTTGTCAGACATTTAGAATAGTTTATAGATGCTTGCTAGCCATAAAGCTGGAAGGTGATAGGTGGAAAACCGAAATATCAACGCTGGTCATGAGACCATGAAAATTAGTGGTTACGATTTCTTCAGAGTCAGTGAGTTCGCCAATCAAATGCCCGCTGAGAGTCATCCTTTGCAAATAAGTAAGCAGATGTTAGATATCACGGAAAACAGCTTTAAATTAACTGCCAAGTGGCTTATTACCGCCTTCAAAATTAGCTTGTTTGCTCGACCAGCAAGTGCGCCTCTCTTTGTGCATGTGAAAATGCCCAATGAGGCCTCGGTAGTTACGTATGATTTTAAAGAAATGGTGAATTCGCAAATGCACCATTGACTACATAATTGTAAACATAGGAGCCGCAATACTTTGAGGTTGTGCTTGGTGAAGTGCAAGACAAAATGGCAAGGAGTTGTGTTGCTCAGGAAGACAGAAACCAAAATGCACAATAGAACAAATTCACACTTCATTGTAGGAAAAACTTGACCTTGCAGGCTGTATTTAATGATAAAAAACTTCAATTATCAAGCCAAAGTGCGAGCTGTAAGGCAAGAAATAAGTAGCAACAATCGGCCATGAGCTCAAAATGCGCACCCTTCTCGTTGCCTTCTTTCTTGACGAAACGTAGTGCTGGGCAGGAACAGGGAGTTTACAGCCGTCAAGATGATCAAACACCTTCAATAGTCATAAAGGATGGACTAACTGAAATGCCAACTATAGAATAACAATTTACCCTTATACGTTATGGAAAAGCAAACCGTCTTCTCCTTACTGACAATGAAGGTGGGACTTCGGTTCAAGCATGCTAAAATATGCTCGTTCAGGCACTCAGTACAGTAAAAATTCTCCCTTGACAGACACTTATTCGTCACAAAGGAAACTCAAATTGTATCAGACATTTAATTAAAGCATAGGATGAAGAAGCAAAGATTTGCATTGCGATAAAATTTAACATTGTGTATGATTGCTCAAAATTTTGGCCCTGCATGCGACCACTGCTCCCCTGTGTTTTACTCACATGTAATGTTGAGGACAACTCCTCGAGAACCCTTGCTTATCCGTTGGCTACATCACAGGCTCGCTTGCAAAGTCCCCTGCAACTCGACATTCCCTCCACTAAAATGTATATCCATAGATGTACAGTGTGCTTCACTTTATTCAGAAGCTTCATCCCAGGGATTGCACATTGGGTTCGCGACCATCATGGTAGGCACCACTCATTTATAGATACACTGTTTCGTGCGTATCCACTTCCGTCCATTTGAATGCGTACATAAGTACAGCTGTGTATTTGCGCATAGGTGTTTGCGTTTGTGCCAGGCAATTTTAAGCTAGCTTAGTAACAAACAAAGTGCATTGAGTGAGACAACTCCTGTTTTAGTCCAAGTTATAGAAAACCGGGCAACTACTAATTTCATCGCAGAATTAGCACTCGTTTTACATGTTTTAACGTGATTTAGCAACCTTGGATCTGCATTGCCCGATTTGCTCAACGTCTCAAGGAACCTTCGGAATGGTCTTGTGGCATCAGGAAGGCAATACTGATTACTAAGCACTTCCACTATTTATGTCTTGTGCCCTTTGCACGTCAAAAGTAAAAACGCACTTTCTTTTGGACCTTAAAACAGTCTGCAGTCACAACTTGTGCTGTCTGTGCCTCGAATCATTCGCAAACTTTGATTTACTTCGCAGGCATTTCTTCGAAACACATTTTGATGTGTGTGCGCCTGTTGATCTCCGATTGAAATTTGGTGTGCGCTCCACTCTGCAGCCATTGCTTTGCCCTCCCACGCAAACGTCTCCCACATTTACGGTTTATTTTACATTACCACAGTCCAAAGAATAGCGGACTCGGAAGTGCGCGTTTACTGTATAGAATGCTTCGCAGAACACCCAACGTTCAAAGCGATGCTTGATCATATGCAATCGCGTCATTATTGTGGATATTTCTTCATCTATCAGACACATTTTACATTGGGTGCTTTTAGCTACACTATGTTCTCTTTTGCTTTGCAGACACTTGGCTTAGATTGTTTGCATAGGCCACGAACGAAACCTTATTGTGCAAGCGTAATTCGTAAGTGTTGGTGATGTTTGCGCTAGCGTACTATTTCTGAACTCAAAAGTAATGGCCTAGTAAGGCAAGAGCATTTGCTGTGCAGAGATTTGTATGTGCAATTTGTGGAAGCTCTGACGTGGAGCAGTTTGGCTAACTGGATTTGAATAAGCTAAGCTTGTTGGATGTGACGAGGCAAACATCGTTTTGGTAGCTTGAGTAGTTTAGACGATGTTGGAGTAATCGTGCATGATCAACATTAGAGCATTATTGTATTGAACTGCTTGTTTGCGTTTTAGGGGTCAAGAAAGAGTTGCCTTAACTTGTTTTCCACGTAAGCCTACTCGTCTATGTGCTTTAAGAATACACATTTGCCCAATATAAGGCGACAGTTTTGCATAAAATGCTGTGTTTTCATCCCGGTCATAGTTGTGTGCAAGGGTTGGTTTCCATTGCAATGCTAGACAATCGAGATGAGAGCGCAAAATCATACAACACATTGGAATAAATTCCGCGTGAAGAGGAAACATTGCCATTTTTGAGATCGCACAATGCAACGTGGCCCAGGCAAATCATCATTATCTATAGATGCTTAGCACAGCAAGCTATAAATTTTACTAAGAATGCCGAAACGGTTCCCTTTTCACTATCGCATCAGAGCTATATCTAGTAGTGACCGCATAGGCGAGGAACAGGCACTGTCTCATGTGTAAACAATCGGCGAGGTACTTGCCACACCATAGTACGGTAATAAAAATTGGGATTGTGGAAGCGTCTGCGGATGCTTTTGAGGTGGCAGCCAGCACCAATGCTGGAAAACTGCGTGAGGCTGAATGATAGGCAGACAGAATTGGACAGATGAGATGGAGGATGCGGTAGGGGGCCATATCGTGGAATGGATTTTAACAACATCGATTAGCATGCCTGCAGTCACTTTTACCTTTTATCTTTGCTCAGTGCTACTTTGGTCTGCTGGTCTATCAACTCTCTTGTTAACGTGGCAGCGAAACAATCTTCTGGCTACCAGAAATGGCGTTTAACGTGGGAAAGCTACTGTGTGCACATTGTAGCATAAGTACATGATGGAAGCCTCCAACAAGAAATAACGCGCAAAGCTTCTTCATAAGTCTAGACTCGTACTGAATGGTTGTCGGCATGAAAGTGGAGTGGTGTTGGCCCTAGCTGTGGATTAATGACTGGCTTTTGAAGTCCAAAATTTGTATTTTTAGGGCCGCTAGGAAGTTTTCGACCAGGAGATTTACTCAAGTGAGCTTAAGATGCTTGGGTTTTGGGCAAATTATTCCTGAATAAATGCATGGCATCACGTTGCAGCATTAAGTGAAGACGTGTGAAAGTGGTCTGCACTACGTCATTGCTTTGAAGACTTAATGCGAACCAACCCGCTTAAAATGTTCAAGAGTGAGTTGGTGCCGTGCTTTTGTTAATTAACGTTGGAGATATTTCGCATCACGGTGCGAGGACGGCGACAAACTGGAGGATGCCATAATGCTACGCTGATGGGCCGCGATGACAAAGGGAATGCAGTTGATGAAAAGCGAACGGCAGTTGGATGGAGTGTGTTAAATAGGTTTCAAAATGAAAAAGGTGAAGCACAACAGTGAACATTTGGTTGTAGGATGAAGTTGTAAAGTAGCAGAGCATTTGTGACGTGAGTAGCGAATTTGAGAATTTGTGAAGACTTTGAAAGTAAGTAAATAAATGCTTGAGACTGGAGCAAACGGCAAGGATGAGGATGAGTAAAGTATGGACATGTTGGGAGAAAGCTAAAACGCTTCCTGCGTATTAGTATTTTAAGGGAACGGAGTGACTGTCATGTGGGCAACAAACAAGAATGCTTGCGGAAAAGCTCGATTTGCATCAATGTCACACCAAAGAGGGGAGGAGACGATGAAGTGCTTATTGTCTCGTTCGTGGTTGGCATGGCAAATCGAAAGGAGGAGAGTTTTAACTGCATGAGCTGACATTCCAAAGATAACACCCACTTTTATTGGTCTGATCAAGCTGTAATTGCAGCACTTTGTGCATTATTTGGCTCCCAAATTTTGGTTACGGCCACTTGGGATAGCCACACTGCCTTTGTAGGGCGAGCTAGTCCCTGAGCCACGCAGGCAGCACTAATTCGCACTATTGCCACAAGCAATTCCTACTGACTTTTCACCCTATACCTAGACCAAAATGCTGCCCCTTAAATTAGCTACTTAGTACCAACAAAAAGGAACAAATGCCACAGAATTGACATCTAGCCCATTTGCAAAATTCGGCGCATTCTATGCATGAAACGTTGCCAGTTGAGTTAAACACTTACTCTAGCTTCCATCTAGTAGTGGAATCATCAAGACATCAGCAACGCTCAC
Source organism: Taenia multiceps (assembly GCA_001923025.3). Lineage (NCBI taxonomy): Eukaryota > Metazoa > Platyhelminthes > Cestoda > Cyclophyllidea > Taeniidae > Taenia > Taenia multiceps. Next base: position 71,551,800 of record CM010311.1, on the reverse strand, counting down.
GGCGGAAGAAAAAAGCGGGGAGAAAATCAGTGCTGTGGCAACTGCATTTGCACCAAGGAAGCGGTTTTCGGATCGTTTGTCCCCACGCACATACTCGTTGCCACGAGACTGCAGTGCAGCGCGTCATGAAGGAAGCGCTGCGCAAATTGCATGCTGTCAGATCGTGCGATAGTTTAGGGCACTCTAAGGACTGTGCTGTACAGTGGAGGTGTTTTTCGGAGGCGAGGTAATAATGTCTTCATGCAGAAGTGCTTCCAACTCTGCAATCCACTTTGCAATTTTGATTTCGCACCGACCAACTGCTGTTGAGGAGAGCAAATTCGTCAAGGGCGAATTCAGGTTTTTCCATAAGAAGCTCAACTGGCAAAATAAGGCAGGAGAACTGAAAATACAACGCCTTTAACATTCAAAAGCCAAGATTGGTGGACATCTGTTAACCCTTATACTGAGGTAGGTTCCAATGCTACCCACTTCTTCTAGCACCTGCGCTGTATGCCAAGGGTAGACAGTCACTGTATTGTGCAATTCAAGTAGGTTTTAAACCATTTCAAGGGCGCAAAATAGCAACATTTTGCCCCTTCTTCACAAGGAACGGTGAGATAATTTATATGCTGGTTTCGGCACGACACATTCAAGAATGAAATCCTCCCCCTTTGTACCCAAAGTGCTCAAGTACGTTTAAATTCACTAACGACGGTCGTATTATGCACAACATCAGAGGCAATGCAGAGGCAAAGCAAATGTGCTGAGAAGAGCAAACGGTTGACGAAGTAGGAATTTAACTTTTACTTTGCAATAGCTTGTCTCATGGGAAATATTGTGGTTTTCATCGCAGAAGAATATGGCCGCATAATTTTGAGAAGCACAGTTAAAATTAACACGGAACCTGCATTTGATTAATGTATTGTTTTGGATTAAATCGCATTGAGAATTTAATGTGGGAATGTATCTGCAAGAAATTGTGTCAGTGATGCATTTGATCGTATTAATTGCAAAGGAATGTACACATTTGCTAAGTAAATGGGGACATTTCATGATTTGGAATGTGAAGCACTTCCACTCTCAAAGCCTCTGTCTACTTTGGCTTCCCTTCGTTTCACAATGCAAAGCATGAGCATTCGCAACAAGCAATTAGTTACGTATTTTTTCATGAAATTCAACGGATCAAAGCTAATAGCATATACAAAGCACACCGTTTCTTCCTCCAGCATATTCAAAGCCATTAGGTGGGATAAAATAGTATGTGGGCAAATCTCATGTCACGTCAAAATGACTTGCTACGTTAGTAAGCCTCACAAATAGCTTGTTCTCTCTTTTATATTATTTGTCAGCTAGTAAGAAATGAAAGACAGCCTTCTGTATCACATTGGGCCATTTTCCGTTTACCACCTTTCTAGTAGTCGAACAACCGGGTTAAATCCATCAATCGCGTTAGCACTTTGGTCTCATTACCTAGAATGTGAAATCAAAGCAGCTATATTGTTCCTTTCAATACGTCCTCAATAGCTGATACCGATGTCACTTCCGTGCCACGCAAACAAATGCGGGGCAAGCGAAGTGCAACACTTCACTTTGACGCCTCATGGTGATGTAGATTTGCATGGTGAAATTATTTGTTTTCCTAAAATTGCTTTGGAATGTAACATTTTGGTGTTCTCCAGTCTTAAATGAGAAAAAAATGAGTTTCTAGACCTTTCTGATTGCACGGTCTTTCTGCCTTGACGAGTCTGGATGATGCTCTGCCAAAACGCTTGTCCCATCTGAGTCCAATGTATCAGTTATTGAGTCTATTCTTGTGAAAATCCCCACATTCGCACGAACTCGGACGACGTTTACTGCTACAGTAGTTAGAAGAGCCAAAAACCAAATTGCTTTAAAAGCCAAGCACATACAAAGAATGAGCATCGCAGACATAAAGCCTTTTAGTCATTTGCACAGGGTCCTCTGCTTCTCCGATAACATAAGTGCATAATGAAGCATTTATAAATGAATAAGGGATGTGCTTTTTGTGCCTCGTATTGGGCTCATAAACACGGCGTTCTGACGAACGCCTCGATGAGCCCTGTTCGACAGTATCTGATAGCCGGCGCATTTATCATGTGTGTTCAAACCACCCACTCGTATAAGCAGTGACGTCGGAAGAATAAACAGGTGCATCGCTGGATATATAAGCATTTGATACAGGTGGTGCACACCATGTTCCAACGCACTTGCTGCCAACATTACCGGACCACAACATGCGAGCATCCTCAAACCTGATCTGCCTTCTTCTTCTTACATTCGCCTTGTATCACGTCTCCTCTGCCGTAGTGTCAGATGGTGAGGCTGCGCGGAAATTGGAGGCGGATCTTTTCAAGATAGCGAATGCCCTGGAAGATGATGAGGTGATAGACGTACTTGAGGTGGAGGAGGATAAGGAGTCGGCGGACGAGCCTGACGAATCTGGTAGGAGGAGGGATGTTCTCGTGCCTGCTGGATGGGGTAGCTTCCGACGCAGAATCAGTGGTGCTTTTCGGAGAGTCAGTGATGGCATTCGAAGGGTCTTCAGAAAGCCCTGGAAAATCTGTCTTGGTAGGCGCCCAAGTGGTGCCAGGCGACCAGGCCCATTGAATCCTTAGTTGTCAGCAAACAGTCTGCACCTTCCTGAAATGTCCCTACACTAAACAGGGAGGATGTCCAATTGTACAGAGTGGCAAAGTACATGCCTGCGTACTAATAGCTTGGTTTAATTCTGTTTCGAAAAATTCGTTTCTGTGAGATCCATTTGAGTCCTTGTTGGCGTCAGTTTGCGTGGCCAGTTTGGTGGTACCTCCAGCGAGTTGACAAATGCGCTTGCCACGGGTGCTTATTTAGTGTTCTCGGGTATCCATATCTCATTTTCTCCCTACTGCTTTGGGTGATTACAAATCCCATTGATGATTGTGGTGATGGAGATGAGGTAGTAGTCTTGATTGTACAGTGGGTCCCATTAAGATGGAAGCGTTTGTCAAGAAATGAATGAATTAATCTAAATGCAGCTGCTATCTTGACTTGTTCAGAGGCATCAATGTTTGAGAATTGCTGCATGGGAGTTGGAGTTTGAGGTAACAATGTCCTGATTCTGTACCCGCAGCAGAAAAGATCTTGCTCTGCCTTGACAAAATTGACGTAGCAACAAATTTATCGGCAGTCTTTTAATCAACTCTTAAATTTGACGCTGGTTCTTTGATCAGTTAAGCTGGAGTGCCCTCATAGCCTTGCAATGGTACAGCACAGCCCTACTTGTAGTTATAAATGCACAACTGCCTACAAATTGTGGTTAAAACGACTTGCCGTGTAGAGCACACTCGTGAAGCCGCATAAAAACAAATGCGAGCTCTCTCGTACACGACGTTGGCGTTCATAAGTTGAATGTGGATCGACGACTGTCGTGCGCATGATGAGCATTCTGTTTTGGCCTGAGTGGTTTGGCGTCTGTGAAACAAATTCCGTCTAGTTAACTCTAGCGCAACAGCTTACCTACTTGTTAAATTAAACGCTATTCTGCATTTCAATCCATGTGTGTTATTTAGGTGAACCCGAAAGAGTAGGACAAGTAGTAGGCCATCTTGCCAAATCGAGTTCAATGGCAATTGATTCGGCCATTGTAAGGCTGCATCAAATCCGCGCATTTGCTACTGCGTTATCAAATTAGACCAAATTAAATTATACGCTGCGTGTAGTAAAGTTTCGGATTTTGAGCTGTGAAACTTTGTGTGTATGTAGTGTGGAATCAGATTTGGTGCCAATAAAACGCATTTGGTAAGGCCAAATTCCTGTCAAATATCTGACCTATGACGGAACTGCAGCAGCAAATAACACACAGGACTCCATCGCCCCATACGATCAGCTTTGGTCTAGCACAAATATTACTGCCTTTGATCTCTGGCAATGGTGATTGTGGGTGTCAAATTGGAGTAGGTATCTTTTCGAAGACAGGGCTAAAGTACAATGCATTGATGGACATCACCAGCCTTCAGCACCATTAGCAAAGATCGTCACCGGAGTAGTGTCCTTTCCATCCCATAGCACAGCAGCCAAATCTGTTAGCACTCAGCCAAGATGTCATAATTCTGCCTCCAAACGACATTTTTGACACAAGAAATGCTGTAAAATCACACGAAAGTAAAAGTATAACTACGGGAAGTGTAAGCACAATCATCTAAAACAGGGATGCCACAATTTTAAAAGCAGTGATAACTTGCATTCAAAAGGGGCTCAGACTTGTTTTTTGGTATTTCTCCTTTTCTTAACTTTCAAAATATTGCCTTCGAAGCCCGAATGTGAATTGTGGGTATCTTGCATAGGTAGGTGCAAAGATGACTTATGTTCTGTTACTTTCTTTCAGTTTTTATTCTCTATGCTTTGCCTTTGTAGCGGATACTATTACTAACGGCTTTTAGGAATGAGAAGATCGGAGCAGTATTCCGCCTCAAGGCTCGATGAAGACAATTTCGTTGCAAGGCTCACATTCTCAAGATGATTCATACGAAGGAGGCGAAGTCAAAAAACCTGTATTACACAGTGCGCTGTCTGTTTGAGCACTGTCTCCTGTGCTCCCTCTCGCGTGGACTTCGCATGCGTCATCAGATGCGGACTTTTTACTCTTGGTATTTACACCCCATATGCGGGGCCGATAGGTGGTTCATTCAGGCACAAGTGCACGATCTTGCTGCAAGTATGATCGGTTGTGCATGAACTAATGGATCGTAAGAAAGATAGTTTGCTAATGGGGTTTTATGAACCAAAAAGCAGATTTGCTGCACTGATGATGCAACTAGCGCCACAATCCAAGTAGACGCGGTCTTTCCACGAATGCTTGTCGTCGTCACTCCTGACTGACTGAATGACGCGGCTCTGACTTGAAGTGAGGGTAGTTGTGGGCGAGAGAAGATGGAATTCAGGTGGCTGCTATATTGGCAGCAGATGCACTCACGTCAAAAGGAATTCTAATCAAAAATCGCCTTAGCATGAACCATTGCTGCGATTGGTAACAGACACTGGAAATAGCATTAAGTAGTGCCTAAGCAACAGCATTATATCGCTAGCAGACTTCAGCTGCGCATCTGTCCCAACAGCGGCATCTGCAGTCTGCATAAAATCACTGTGATTTTAGGGCAAGCCTCCCAATTTTGACATTTTTCCTCGTTTGTGGCAACCATCGTCTTCCACGATGCAATGCAAATTTTTTCGTCCTCGCCAACCGGCATGAAGTCACAGGTTCACATGCGTCGAAATATTCTTTCCACAGTACCTGGAGGAAGTCATGAAAGCCGGCTCCGCATTTAGTTGCGATTAATGTGTACCAAATCATTTGTGGCTGATAACCCAAAAGCATTTATCAAAAAAGACTGGGTTGATTTTCTCCAATTTGCTCAAACGCGGTGCATGCTGACACCGAAGACACCGTTTACTTACTTTTCTGATGCTGTAAGAGCGTTACGATGGATTTGCAATCCGATGAACAACCCGGACAATTGAAAACCATGTTCAATAAAACATTACAAATACTAGTAAATTAAGGTTTTGAGCCCGTTCTGCGATTCGTCTAAGCCGACCACTTGTTGCGTAAGTCTGTAGATTTAGTATCATACCAAACATAGTTCCACTTAACACAACCCAATTGTTTAAAGCGGCTCCATATGCCTGTGCGTTTACGCGCACACCTCTACATATAAAAGTGGTTTTGCTTACGTATTCAATCCTATGCACAATAATATGTGAGCTCATTAAGTGCTTACTATCTATGTTTGTCGAGTCTAATAAGGTGCTTTTGAATGACTCCAAATACAATCCATATTTGTAGGCATCCATTTTGCTTGAGAAAAAGGCGAGTTGCACGTGATGAATATAATGAGTAAGTAGGAGGGCCTACAGGACCGGTCCTCAACCACACATGTGATCACAACGCAGGGGAAAGTCGTCGCGTGTTTGGTCAGACTTTTGAGCAAAACGGATGGGTGGTTCAAGTTTACTGCACTTAACTCGCTTCTACGTTATGTGTCTTAAGTGATGAGTTCCTGAGCAGCCTTAGATTCTTCTGTAAAGAACGAGAAATCGCTTGTCAAATAAAACGCCTTAATGTACCAGGCATTTCGGAGGACTTTATTTTAATATGCTGAAACAAATGCATTATCATTACTTGGCGGCAGAGATTACAAAACTGTTTTACAAATCTATATAGCATGTAAATTGGACAAACTTATGTGCTATTATTTCAAGTAACCCAAGAGATGAAAGCTGAATTGTGTGAGATCTTGTGTTACATCACGGTAAAACTGAGTGAGCAATCAGGCGGCCGCCATGGATCTTTCCTTAACCTTGTAATAGTTGCGTACATGAGTATTCCTAGAACAGCATAGGCATGAGGTTGTAAATCACTGAATTTCTCCTGCTTCTTTGCTATGCGCTCAGACTAATGAGTTATGTTCTTCTTAAGTTCAGCTTCCCTTGCAGAAGGAAAGAACTTGCATGCTAACGATTACAATAAGGAGTGATTCGAAATGCTTAATTTTGGTATCGAAAAGCTGAAGACGCATTGCAATTCCGTCAGCATGGTGAAAAATAATTACAAAAACCTACGTTTTTAAGGATATCTAATATCTTTTTGATGGCCTTACACATTATATCTACCCATCATTGAGCGGTGTCAAGATCAGACGTAACATTTTGTTGCTGACTGATTGCGACTACCCATTTTGGATTTGCGCCGTGAATTCTGATCGTGAAGGATGTGAAATTTGTCTGGCAAGTTTTGCTTCTCAACGACTACAGGCGAGTTTATGCATACAATCCGTCGCAGCAAATACATTGGTTATGTGCATAAAGAAACCTCTGCATCGTGTTAGTGAACCCCGCGCTTCATTGTTCAGAAGTTATGCTTGCAGAGATAAAGCTCGTCTTGTGGCATCAGAGTGCAAACATATCAACTTTATAGACGTAAATATAAAAGTGTTATTTATCTCGCGTTGTAATGGGTTGAAGTGATTTTTGGACAGGTTACGTCTCCAACGGCAAAAATTGTGGATGTAATAGATAAGACAATCATTAGCTTGACTGCAGTTAAATCCATCCACTATCCTCCCTTCCACTTGCTCACTTTAAAATGTGTAGCTTGGGTCAGCCATTCCTCACAAACAGCATGACAGCAGGGTTAGTATGCATAATCTACTTGATAATTCGCTGCTCCACAATGGTGCAGGCAACGTCGATGATGGCCTTTGACTTAGTTGTGATAATTGGATGCCAAGCATAAGATTTCTGCTTCTCCTGTCTGGTAAAAGAGTAATTTTGGCTTTTAAAAGTACTGCAATGCCATGTTGGATTCATTCGCAGCATTTGAAAATGCTTGCGCTAGCCTTTGAATTGCACCTAAACTACATTTGATTCATAGAGTGCACAACTGTGAACTCCAGCTGTGGGTAGTTATTGCGGAAACGCCAGCCTCACTGCCATGTTGCAGATTGTTGATGGACTCAGGGTTCTTCTCTACCATGAACTTCTCTTTTTGGATCTAGTGCCTCCTAAACTCACTTGCTAACTAAATGTTGACTTTCGATTTTCGTTATACTGTGGCAGCCGCTCCATTGATTCCATTAACGGGACAGTGTAAGACTAGCTCCCAAAAGGGTTGATGTTTTACTATTTAAGCGTTTGTTATTTATTTAGTTTGCCATTGTTTTGGCTAGGGCTAAACATTTAGTCGAGCGTCTTCATCATCTGGATTTCCAAAAATACTTGCAAAAGAAATGTTGGCAAATGCTAGGCAACGAAAAATTGCTTATAAATACGTATTCCACCAAACGAAATTCTCGGCAAAAATGAGCTCGTTAAGTGGCTTTTGCAATTCCGTCTTTAGTAAAAGGGTGATAACTCGAGTACCAACCTTAATTTGCAAATATTTTGGCGCCACAATTCTGGTGCAAATAAAATATGGTTAAATTAGATCTGCTTCATTGATTTCTTTACAAGCGACTTAACAACCCATTATCGCCGAACGATGAAAATGGGAGGGGATTTCGATTGCGCTACGTTTAGCAGCAAATGGAACCAAAAAGATGCCAAAAATTTTAATTGCAAGTCTGTTTGTTTAAATTATGGTTTGAATCTTTATAGGGTGGTCTACAGGTAGTTAGAAAGAAAGGCGATGGATATGCTTCGAGAGTAACTGTAGATAAAGGCAAATATGCGGGAGGAGAACACTCGATCCCCCAGAAATAGCACAAAGAATGAATCATTTGTTGCAAAGTGCCATGCACTAGTTAACTGCGTCCTTTACGTCATATTTTTTGAGATTCTGCGGCAAAACGAATGTATTGGTTGGCGCAAAACTGTACAACGATAAGAAAAAACAGTGGAAAAATCCAAAGGTTGTGCTATCGGTTTTAAAAATTTGCATCAACTACGCTGTGACAGTAAGGCAGAGGTGGTGATAGAAGTGGCAATGCAAAGGAATGCGAGGACGAGTTTGAAGAGACGAAGGGGGATGGCAGGATAATTTCGCAGCACCAATGAATTCGTAGGGTGATTTTTGCATCAGCAACTTCAGTTGGGACTATTTTAGTCCCAACCTGACATCAGTGTAGAAATTCTTCACTTGCTGGACCGGTGAGAGGATTCGCAGTACTCTTGATGCATACTAAAACAGCCACAACTCAGGTCGCCGAGTTACAGATGTTGAAGCTAGTGCACAATAGGCTGTGCGGTGCTATCGTCCCATTCAATATTACTACGTAATAGCATTAGCTTACGCGAGACGATGAATGGTCGCCTTTGGAGCATCATTTTACCTACTCGCAGAGCATTGTTTTGCCTTCCAATGTGCAGTGGAATTCCCTTCACCTTTTACTACGTCAATACATGGTGCTCGTCGCAGCTCTGAAAACACGTATTTTCCTGCATTTATTCCAAACGCAAGGAGAGTTTTTGTAATAACTGGATTAGGCTGAAGGTTGTTAGTACTTGCGGCGTCAACCACACTACCACTTACTTGACCTGCCTCAAGATACGACAGTGTGTTCAAAGGACGTTGGCTTCTATGCGCTAGCACTTTGTCATTGTGTGGTAACTTTGTGTTATTTGCAACCACAAGCACAAGGGCTTTTGGTGGGACATGCAATAATCTGAGGGTACCAAGCTAGAAGGAAGATATTGGTAGATTTCTCTCCACACTTTCGATAGGGACAGAGAGGTGGGATGTGCGGGCGCGTGAGGTAGTCTTGCTAAAATAGTTGGGGCGGTTACGTCTTGGCATGAATGAATGTGCAAAACATTCAGTATTGTTGCCAGAGAATTGGCATCAGCTTTTGCTAACTAATTCGCTTTACAGAGCAACTACTTAGCATTGTATGAGTTCTCGCGAAGAAGTTCCCTTGACAAAGTAACAGCATTTAGTTTGATTTGAGTCGTTTGGGGAAAGTCGGTGGAAGCTCACCGGTTGCGAGATAGCTTAGTTTCCACATTCTCAGCGGCGGTCACACCAGGAAATAAAGCTTGACTTAGGTTGAAAGTGCTCTATTTTTGCGTAAATTCTTCCAGACACGCTTAACAGTTATTGGGTAGACGGAATAATAGTGTGGCACTAACTCTCGTCAGCACATCCGAACAGTTGCAGGGTAGCATGCTACAAATCTGAGTTTAGGGGTTTATTTTCAGAGGAAATGGGGATGACATGCATTCTTGAACTAGAAACCGAGGACAGCATTTAAAAGATAGGTCTACAGGCACCACACTACTATGGATCTGTTCAAAACCAGGTCTGTGCAAACGCTCACATTCCTTGTGAAGACCGAATGGCGCTTCTCTGGTGGGGTTATTTAAGCATCCGTAATGCATCAGTGAGTTTCCTTAGATGGTGCATTTTGGCTGTCTACTGAATTACTTGGGTGGCATGTATAATCAATAGTTCACCAGATTGGAACAAGTGGTAAATGTTCCAGTTCTGAGGCATTTTATGGAATCCCATGCGATGAAAACTTGAACGCGTCATTATGACCCTGCCAGTTGTCTTGAGGCATATAATCGGCAAAGAAACTTTCATGTACACATAGTCCTTCTCCTCTCTCTATCTGCCCCTTGCATTCCTTTGATCTCTCTCTTGTTAGCGCTCTGCTTGGTGTTGGCCTTAATTCCCATTAAGAGAACCATGAGGTCGCTCACCGCGCCGAATGCCGCAAATAAAGTGTTTGTTAAGTAAGAAGTGAATTTTGAGAGTCGATAGATGGATTAAAGTTACTTCTCCCCAAGGACATATTCACGAACTTTGTTTTGACTCTTACTTAATCGGGATATCTGCATACATTCAAAAACCATCTTAATTTCTTTTGTTTTGTCTCAAATATTTCATTTTGCGTTGCCTTTTACATTTTAAAATAAATTAACCCAATACAATTGCTTCTTTCCTTTGAGCGCACCTTCTGGCTTCATTCTCGTGATACCGTCTTTAAAGTTCGGTCTTGTACAAGAGATGCGAAACCCTATCTCCTTGTTTGTAAACTGCAATAAACTTTAAAGATTACAAATTTATACATTTTAAAATGCTGGTTTTAAGTGAGAAAAGATTGAGTTACCTCATGTTTGATCAACTCATGAGCGCTAGAATAACTTAGTTACATTTTGCAAATATCTCCATTTACCATAAAGCTCGGTATTAATATGATGCAATACCTTTTTACAAAATACAGTTGCACAAACAGTAATAGCTTTTTGGTGAGTCTTAACTTCTCAGAAAATGATTCCATTCGGCAGATGTGAAAGCTGCCATGCCAAGGCACCTTTTTGTCGCCGGCTGATATGTTGCATGCAAGTTGCTAGCATATTTTGAACTTAAAATTTGAACCACATATTTGCGTCTGACGTCGCATCAGTGGATTAAACTGACGAGTTTTTTCAGCTAAAAACATAAACAAATGTTATCATACGCAATAAACACATGTATCGTAAAGCTTTATGGGCTCTATAATTTTCAAAGCGTAAATTAACTTAAACTTTTAAAAATTTGCATACCAAATTCTTTTATTTCAAGAGTATGCGAAAGGCAACCAGTAGTTTGTAAAACTAAAGAATAGTTTTTTGAACTTTCAAAAGCATAGCCTATAACTATAAAATAAAGTAGAAGTGCACACAACAACAATCAATTACTCTCCTTTTTATTACAAGTGAACGTCGCCCTCTAAACAATGACAACGTAAGGAATAGCCAAAGTGAAGTGGAATAAGTTAAACCATGGTACACATGCAGGACGAATTTTAAGCTGGAAAACAGATAACACAAAAAAGGATGTTTGTGGGCAAACCATGGAGAATTTTATTTAAGAAAAAGTTGACATCAAGCAATTTCCTGTCTTCGTCCATGCCATTAAAAGTCATGCTGCAATAAACTTCGTTGAGGCTCATGCATGCTGACCGGGACATTCTTTAATCCTATGCTCATAATACTATTCCTTACGAATAATAATACTGATGTTTGGAAGAATCTTAAATATAAAAAGGGCTCAGAGGTCAAGTTGCAGAGCAGAATTATGGTTTGGAGAGGCTTAAGATCTTGTAAAATCATCTGCGAACTATAAATTCATTGTGATTGTTAACCATTTCCTAGTATGCTGGAGCCAGACTTCGTTTCTGTCTAATGAGTCATGAGCTGTTCGGAAAAACGAATACCACTTGAGGGAATTTCATGTGGTCTCGAGCACTTAAAGGGGTTGGTGCCAGGCAGCCTTTGCTTAGACAAAAGGTGGCATGGCTTACAAGGATAAAATCCTATCTAATTTATTTCCATTATTAAAGTTAGTTCTTACGGATATTCAGGCGAAGCATTTGCTTCGATTTTTCGAAATAAGCTAAGGCTAATTTTTCTCTTCATTAATTACATTCTTTTGTATTACATTTGTAGCGTGACCTGCTTTAAAAGGCTGTAGAATTGAAAATCATGGTTCAACTCTCGTTTGATAAAAAATAGTTATCGTGATGAGATATATAGTAGGCAGACTAGTTAATGTCCGCAAATATGGTCCTGATTTCGATACCGTTGACACTGGGTTTGCGCTGATCGATCAGCCCTTTGTTGTAAAATAGGATAAGAACGTCAATGATGTAAAGTAAGTTTAGTAAAACATTTGCAGCTAATTGGGTTAATAGAATATTGCGGCTGGATATCCAAAGCAATGAAATGCTGAAATTCTGATGTTGCACCTAAAATCAAGTTGGCTGCCCTTGTCAACGCTGAGTTAGCAAAAGCGAAAAACGGAAATTATTAGGCCCATCACCAGTTTAATGTGTCGTTAGCCACCTTATGAGGAGATGATAACAGCAGCAAACGAATTTTAACAACCTATGAGCATCCGCAAATTACGTTTCCTAGGTGTTTTTCTCATTTGTAGCAGCAGCTTTTGTTCTTTTGCTATCAAGTTGATATGGTGAGCGATTAGTGACATCGGGCTAACAATTTTTCCATTCAAAGTCACACTTTCCGAAATCCTGTACCATCTTACACAATTCAAACTGGTACTAGCTAAAAGATCGGTCTGACGTCATTATATCGCTTGGCATATTTGGTGCCTGCTCAAATAACTACACGCAGGCATTGATCAAAATAAAAATAGGAAGATTGTGCTAAATGAACTTCCTTCGTGGTGACAATTGAGCACAATGCGGGCACGCAGAAAACGAATGTTTAAAAAACATGACACGAGCTCTTCAATATGATCGATGCACGCATTTGGTACAAAAGCAACTTAAACACTTCATCCCAAGGGATTGAGTTGATGGTGTCGAACATCATCCCCAACATAGATTGCAACAAAAGTAAGAAATTAACACTTTCCTGGATGTCCGATGATTTAGCTACAGCTTGCAAACAAGTACGAGCACTGAAAGCAAGAGGAGCGATTCACCACCACGTACTTCAATATGTGAGTTTGCATGTCTGACCAACTGGCAAAGAATCCAATTACGAGACAATACATTCTCACAAAGGCTACATTTTTACTGGTGTGAATGACTATTTATTCATCCGCAGAGAGGCAAGGCTATCGTATGCATTCGCATGCTCTAAACATTGCCTAATTCTTCGCTCTTTCTCGTCTTCTCATTAGCAATTGTGAAACAGTCAGCTATAGTGTGCGCTATGCTGCATTCAATGGGCCTACCACTAACATCGTTTTCTGCAAGTCTGGTGGTAGAAAACTTAGAGGTATTAAAATAGGATCCGCAGAACCTCTTTTGTGCCTATATTTTACATGTTAAACTGAGTTGGTGAATGCAGATAGGGACACAGATAAAGGTGATTAGAAGTCAACGGACCAAATCCATCGGGTAGAGTTGGTGGATTGCAACAGTGAAAACAAAGGGGTATTGTAGCACCAGAATTGGAAAGTGAATTGCAAGGCCGTGGAAGGGCTTCCATTCGACCGATGGAAGAAGTGGACGATGAGGTTGGAGGAAAGAGGGAAGAAAGAGTAATACGATTTGATACGGGGGACTGTCCGTTGCATCCGCATTCACTTTGTGGTATCAATGATGCATTGATTTGATCTACTGATGGAGTTGAAGAGTTCGGTGTTGCAGAAGGCGATTATGATAATTTTGTCAAAGACAAGCCAAGGGAGGTAGAGTGTGTAGGATCACAATCATGCATAATCTCGTCCTTAGCATTGGAGCTAGATGGCTGTAGAAATACTCGTGCAGTGGGTAGTGGTTTTAATAATCCTGCTATAAATAATTCCAAGGAAAATCAGAGAAGTTTTGACAATGATTAATATTCCCTTAATCGTCACTAAGTAGCATAAATTTTGATGGAGTACATAGGGAAATGCAGCCTACCGAATCTCATGGTTGGTGATCCTAAGGCTACTATTCGTAAATCAATGTCAGCACTTATGTTGGATGGTCAAATTTCATTGGTCTAAACGCTTATGGCCCATTGGTTAATATTGCGCGATGCATATTTGTAAGCACGGCCAAAAATTAGGTACTTCTATGAGAAAACGCTTTCTTTTTTTGGATTAGTCACCCAAATCTTACTTTTGGTGCCCAAGCTTTTCATTACTATGCTTTGCTTTCCTTATGTTCTTAACTTTGTAGGCACTGATAAATGCGATTCGTTCTCTTTTTGCATCACTTCATAACCTTGCAATGTATGCTGTGGTCTGATTGCTATAATAAGTAACCTCATCTTCATTTGTGTTTGTGATGGCAGGTTTAGGCAAATATTTGCGGTTTATATTGTATTTGTTCGACAAACAACATTCTAGTGCATTTATCTCACCCTAATTACAGAACTCCGGGACATCTATGACATCGAATTCGCACAAGATATCAGCTAGGACAAAGTTTGAACTAGCATAACCCCTGTAGTGCCTGCATTTCTTCTTATATTTAGAACCCAGTTCGATGTTGACGGTATTAACGCTTCCAAATTTGGACAGAACCCATCTATCCTGATAACTGGTGGTTGGCGAATCCTTTCAAAGGGAGTGATGGTATCAACGGACAAGAAGACAAAGAAATCAGAGGCGGTGGTGATGGAAGAAGAGAAAGAAGTAGCGGTTAAGGTAAAAAAATGAAAACGGAGTTGGGGCCGCATTCGAAAATGAGGCAAAAGAGTCGATCAAAACAGGTTTTGACCATATTCATGCCACAGCGGCCATATTCGGTGCCTCTTTTGACATTTTCATAGTTGCTACTACACCTGCCGCGCAAATCTACGCAAAAAAGAAAAAACACTAAACTTTGTCAACTACTTACTTTACAAGTGCAAATCAGTCTACTCATCTATTTTTTCATCATAAATGCTCTGAATTCCCGAGGTTGATCGTCAACACGGTAAGTGCAATGCTCGTTACTGACGATGCGTTAATAAAAACCTACGTAATTTATCACAGCGCTAACAACCGATTTTAATCCATGCATTCCTGTCGTATCTTTAGCTAATCAAAATAGTAAAGATGAATTTGCTTGTTTTTCCTAAAGAGGCGCATCCGTTAACAGTAGCAATAATCAAAGTTGAATCAAACAGCGTTGTATAATGGATGTTTACCTTCTAGTGTAAATTAGTTTTCCTTCGCTGCTATAAGTGCCTGTGGATGGCTAATATCAATCAAACCAAGCTAGCTATACACTGCCTCAACAGAATAACTGAAAACAGACGTTTGATTACTAACCCGCCTTATGCAATGTGCACCGGAGTGTGATTGTAACGAAAAAGAGGAAATAAATAAAAAGGCATGTTAGAGACTATCTCAAAGTAAATGTTGCTACATCAAAGTCACTAATAACGGAGTAACTTAACCAAATATTTTTGTCAGTAACTTCTCCTGCGTTGGTTTAAAAAGCTACTCACTAACATGAAACTTTAAAATTGGTTCTACTAGGCCTAAGAGGAACAGCCATCGAGATCAAACTCATCTTTCTGTTGGTTTTATTCTGTCTACGCATGACACGATCTAACTAAGCTTAAAATTAATTTTTAAGTTGACTGAAGAAGATGAGTGAGGCCAGACTTATGAGTACCGTGCCGTTTGTCCAATGCAAAACGTGGTGAGGTGGAACTACGAACGGTTCAAACTCAATTTCACTTTGTCTAGCCTTTTCTACCATGATTTTGCTGCTTACTTGACTAAGACAGCAAAGAATTACAAAGCGTGCCAACACAAAGAATTTGTTGCAGTCTAGACAATGGTTTCAATATTCTTTCAGTTGATTTTGACATCAGAAGCGATTAAAGGGGCAAAAATTAATCATAGCACAGAATTACTCTAAAAATAGTACACAAAACTCACTAAGGAAAAGCAAGATGATGTTCACATTCCTATGGCGCGGCCGCCAAGAACATTTCACCTCAGACTATTAATAATTAACAAAAAGGCAAAATTTTATTTAAATTTATTGTGTGTATCTTTGCCACATATCGGAGCCCGTTGACTCTTGCACAGCATCTAGTCACGCACCGGTCCCTCCCAAGACATTTGTCCGCGCTTACAGCATAAACAAATCAGCTTAAAGTTTCTTTATCTCAATCTTGCCTTTCCCTTAAATTGTTATTGCTAAAATCCTAATTGCTGCACCCATTTTTTGAAAAGGTTCAACCGCTCTTAGGAAGTAATTATGTCGGTTCGATTGGCGTATTTATGATCAAAAATAAAGCACAAGTAGGGAGTAAGTTAAAAACTCCGACCCTTATCGTTTGTCGTAATTTTGAAAAAAAGAAATAATTAGGTGTAGCAAACAACACAGTAAAAAGCTTAAGCTAAGCAGACGTAGTTAAAACCATTACAAAGGCAAATTTAGACACGCTATTTGGGCATTTCACCACTATCATAAGATAACCATGATCCCAACATGCCTAAAAGTTATTAGTCTAACTACCATGGTACCGTATAAATTTCAAGCATGCATGTGCATTAAATTAAATATTTTTACGATAGTTGCACACGCATATGGTCTCCATAACATGAACTCTAAGCTAATCGCAATGGCAGCGATCACGCTAAACTTCAGGTTAACGCATGTATTTCTAATCGCATTTGTAGACTACATTATTATAAAAGTAAAAATTTTAGCACGATTTGCTCCAAGCTTTAAAATTGAGGGTAATTGGCATTTCGAAATTTGTGCATACCAAATTATTAACAACAACAATTTAAGCTTATTAATGGGTCATTGCAGTTGTAACGACACAAATTGATGAGATGAATACAATTTAACTTGTGCGGTGGCCAATTTATGGAGTTAAATTTTTACCTGCTGCAACCTCTTTTTGATTAAAAAGATCCAGTTTTATGCGGTGGTTGAGACAGCAACTACGACAATGTCAAAAAAGGCACAGAATGTAGGCGCTACGGAATAAATCTAACCAAGACCTGCTTCTAACTGTTATGCACCTCATTTTCAAAAACCATCTTAACATTCTCTTCCCTTTTACCTTCGCTCTTAGTTCTGCCTCCTTTTCCGTCGCCGCTCTCTCTGGATTCGATGCCATTGTTCGGCTGATACAATCACTGCTTATGAGTGGATTTTGTCCATAATGAAATACGTCAGGTGCTAAAAGGGTTGTGCTAGTCCAAAATCCAATTCTACCGAAGATTTGTGCAACTTTAATGGCACGAATGTCTGAAAGTCTTGTGATTAGGTGGGACGTGAATGATTATTCGTCGATTAAATACGCCATAAAATGCGAATATACCTCTACACACACCATCGCGGACACAAAAGAAGAGATTGCCGATTTCTGCTATTTAATTCTGTTCAGCACAAAAGTTATGAACTGGTGCAAAGTGAGGAGGGATCGTGCTTTTCAATGCCTTTAAGGTAAGGAATTTAAGGCGATAGTGCAGTTACCGCAAGTTAATTTAAAATACCTAAGCAAAGGCATCAAACGGATAAAAAGCGGAGCCCTTCAACACTATAAAAGAATATAAAGTGTTTTCTCATCAAATGTGTAGCACCACTAAGGCTTAAACGTTGGCCATGCTTACAAGTCTGATTTCCATACTATTGACCAATGCATTATAATAGATTAGACCAATGAAATTGGACCATCCGAAATAAAACTGCTGATATCGACTCACGAATCATAGTCTTAGCCTTGCCAACCATGAAATTCGGTGTTGCATTTCTATGTGTACTTTAACAGCATTTATGCTACTATTGTGGCCATCAAGAACAAATTTATCAGAACCGTTGTACCCCCATTATTAAGATATTTTCTGGCGATATTATTTAGGCTTCTTCTGTTTTTCTTAGACTTTTCCATAGCGGGAATACTTAAATCATCACCCACTGCGCCAGTATTCCCACAGCTATCCAGCCCTAGTGCCAAGGACGAGGCTAGGTATGGTTGTGTTCCTGCACACTCCTGCTACCTTGACTTGTCTGCTGCACACTCACCAATATCGCCTACTGCAACATTAAATTCGCCTTCTTCAGTAAAATTAATCAATGCATTACCGACATCACAAAGTGAGTGTGGATGCAATGGACAGATACCAATATCAGATTATACCAAGCTATCTTCTTCCTTTCTACTGACCTCCTCGCCAACTTCCTTGTTTGTTCAAATGGAAACGCTTCCCCAGCATTGTGACCCACTTACCAATTCTGTTCTTTCGATACCTTATTATCTTCACCACTACCATCCACCAACGCTACCAAGTGGAATTAGTCGGATGACGTCTAATCACCCTTATTGGTGTCCCCACTTTTATTCATCAACTTCATTTAACATGCGAAACACAATCATAACATCAAATCCTGTTAAGCCCGCTGTTAGTGCTTTAAACTTTTTTACTACTGGAGTCGTAGAAAGCAATATCGATAATAATGCAAATAAGAGTGGCATGGTTGATAATAGGGCAAACTTCTTGACAATTTCCAATGAAATGAGCAAGAAAGAGCAAAGGATTTGGCGATGCCCAGAGTGTGAGAAGACATACAGCAGTTCTGCCTCCCTGCGAATGCATAAACAAAGCCACTCACGTCCATGGAAATGCCGCGTTTGTGACAAGACATTCTCGCGCAAGTGGATTCTTGTGGTTCACGAGCGGAAGCACACGGGCGAAAGGCCCTTCGTCTGTCCTGTCTGCCAACATGCCTTTGCCCTTCGGTCGGGCATGCGAAGGCACATGCAGACACACAGAGTGGTAAAACGCTATGTCTACTCTCATTGTTTATAATTGTTTGCGAGCTGTAGCCAAATCTTTGGACAATCAGGAAAGTGTCAATTCTGCGCTCTTGCTGCAACCTTTGCTGAGGATGATACTCTCATCCCCTAAGTTGTCAACACAGCATGCAGCCTCGACATAAGCAACTGAACCCCTTGGATGAAGTACTGAGTTGCTTCGATCATATCAAAGTTTGGATCATATTTTTAATGTAATCGCTTTGCCCGTGCCCATATTTTGCGTACTTGTCAAAATAAAAAAGGAGCTCAAATAACAAAATCTTTTTGCTTAACAATTTGATCAATGCTGCCGGTCCTTTGGGATGTTCGACTGGATGATTCGATAGCGAAGTCCTTTCATCAGAGTTATTTCTATGCTGACTTAGAGTCTAAGACATAAGGGGTGTTTTGAACTGTGCAAGATGGTACAAGATTTTAAAAGTTTGATTTTGAATGGGAAAATAGTAGGCGTCATATCGAAAGTCACTCACTGTATTGAGTAGATCGCAGGGGGACAAAAGTAGTTGCTTCAAATGAACAAAACACACAGAACACGAATTTTGTGTTCGAATGTATTGCACGGAGTAAAATTAAGTTTTAAGGTAATCAATGGTCAATAAATTCGTTGGCTTGTGTTACTACTTTTTATAATGCGATCAACAACACATCAATCCAGTGGCAGGCTTAATAACTTTCATTTTTCGGTTTTGATAACTTAGTGTTGACAAGGACCACCAGTTTTGAAGTGTAAACAACAGCCGACCTTCTGTCATTCTATTGAGTTAAACTGCCAGCCGCGATGCTATGATAGCGCAATTAACTGAGAACTTTCCTTCATTAAGCTACTTTACAACACCGATCCTCTTATCTTATTTCGCTATAGAGATTTGCGCAACTAGACGACAATGTGATTGGTCAACTCCCAGGTAAGACCACTCTTCGCTTTGCCCACCATGCTTGCTACACACCATTGCCTTATGTGGAATTATATTTTACATAAAGTTTTGTAACCGCCATGCACCCGGCTATCCATGCTTCTCCCAAAATCTGTATGGGTAAATTTATCAGCTCTAAACATGCGTACACATGGAAAGGGAAAAAATAGTAATGGAAAACCTTAAATATTGAAATCATTCATTATAACGTGTATTCTGAATTCGGGTGGGAGGATCCAAGTCCGTTGACGTAAGCATAACAAAGTCCCCACTCTACAAAAGCAGTTTGCCAAATGGAACTAAATCCAGAAGCTTCTTACGCTCCTGAGAAAGTCCAGCTTTGCTCCATTTTTTATTTTATTATTAGTTTTAAATCTTGTTTACTAATTTGATTGTAACGATGCAGTTTACAATTTTCCCATCCATATCTGTCTAACGATATTCCCATAATTTACCAACATTTCAATGCTTGGACCGCACTGCTTCCAGGTCTTTCACATTTTTCTACCGAATCCTATAAGGAATGTAGTTATGCGCGAGATGTAAAAAAATTGCTTTAGTGCTAATGAGTTGGTGGAATGTAATGCAACTTAATTTTTTTGTTTTAATCCTTTTAAAAACAGGTCAATTTAAAATATAGAACACCTGCAATTTTTGAGATGCCTTACAATTTATTAAAAAGGAGAACAGGTTTCGCATTTCTTGCGTACGATTAACTTACAAAGATGATGATGTAATGGTAAAGGCAGAAAGTGCACTTAACGAAGAGAAGCAATTATAATGAGTAAGGTCAGCAATGACTTTCAGAATTGGCAATGAGAAATAGATTATGTGAGCCAAAGTAAAAGAAAGTAAGATGGTCATCTATGGTAAGTGCAGGGATCCTTATTATTTAAAGTCAAAATGACTTCTGTACGTGTGCTCACAGACAGGTGTAACTGTGATGCTTTCTTAGACACTCTAACTTTACTTCTTATTAAGCCAATGCTTAGTTTGCACCATTGTGTGTGTTGAGCACCTTTAAAGTTATCCTACTATTGAGTGATAAATGCTAAGTAGAGGAGGAGGCATGTATATACATAGAAGTAGTGATAAAAGCCGGAGAAAATACTGGTTTTATCGAAGATGGAGCAATTGGCTTTCAAAAAGCAACACCGCTATTTTAATGCCTTAAGACAACTGGCAGGGTCATAATGACGCGTTCAAGTTTTCATCGCATGGGATTCCATAAAATTCCTCAGAACTGGAACATTTACCACTTGTTCCAATCTGGTGAACTATTGATTATACATGCCACCCAAGTAATTCAGTAGACAGCCTAGGGCTATGCCCTTGACATGTTTTGTTTCTCTGCCTGCTTCAATGAACACGCATATGGTTGCCAAACTGCACCATCTAAGCAAACTCACTGATGCATTACGGATGCTTGAATAACCCCACCAGAGAAGCGCCATTCGGTCTTCACAAGGAATGTGAGCGTTTGCACAGACCTGGTTTTGAACAGATCCACAGTAGTGTGGTGCCTGTAGACCTATCTTTTAAATGCTGTCCTCGGTTTCTAGTTCAAGAATGCATGTCATCCCCATTTCCTCTGAAAATAAACCCCTAAACTCAGATTTGTAGCATGCTACCCTGCAACTGTTCGGATGTGCTGACGAGAGTTAGTGCCACACTATTATTCCGCCTACCCAATAACTGTTAAGCGTGTCTGGAAGAATTTACGCAAAAATAGAGCACTTTCAACCTAAGTCAAGCTTTATTTCCTGGTGTGACCGCCGCTGAGAATGTGGAAACTAAGCTATCTCGCAACCGGTGAGCTTCCACCGACTTTCCCCAAACGACTCAAATCAAACTAAATGCTGTTACTTTGTGAAGGGAACTTCTTCGCGAGAACTCATACAATGCTAAGTAGTTGCTCTGTAAAGCGAATTAGTTAGCAAAAGCTGATGCCAATTCTCTGGCAACAATACTGAATGTTTTGCACATTCATTCATGCCAAGACGTAACCGCCCCAACTATTTTAGCAAGACTACCTCACGCGCCCGCACATCCCACCTCTCCGTCCCTATCGAAAGTGTGGAGAGAAATCTACCAATATCTTCCTTCTAGCTTGGTACCCTCAGATTATTGCATGTCCCACCAAAAGCCCTTGTGCTTGTGGTTGCAAATAACACAAAGCTACCACACAATGGCAAAGTGCTAGCGCATAGAAGCCAACGTCCTTTGAACACACTGTCGTATCTTGAGGCAGGTCAAGTAAGTGGTAGTGTGGTTGACGCCGCAAGCACTAACAACCTTCAGCCTAATCCAGTTATTACAAAAACTCTCCTTGCGTTTGGAATAAATGCAGGAAAATACGTGTTTTTAGAGCTGCGACGAGCACCATGTATTGACGTAGTATAAGGTGAAG
Organism: Taenia multiceps; assembly: GCA_001923025.3. Classification (NCBI taxonomy): domain Eukaryota; kingdom Metazoa; phylum Platyhelminthes; class Cestoda; order Cyclophyllidea; family Taeniidae; genus Taenia; species Taenia multiceps. The sequence continues at coordinate 71,529,783 of CM010311.1, read as the reverse complement.
GGAATTCCACTGCACATTGAAAGGCAAAACAATGCTCTGCGAGTAGGTAAAATGATGCTCCAAAGGCGACCATTCATCGTCTCGCGTAAGCTAATGCTATTACGTAGTAATATTGAATGGGACGATAGCACCGCACAGCCTATTGTGCACTAGCTTCAACATCTGTAACTCGGCGACCTGAGTTGTGGCTGTTTTAGTATGCATCAAGAGTACTGCGAATCCTCTCACCGGTCCAGCAAGTGAAGAATTTCTACACTGATGTCAGGTTGGGACTAAAATAGTCCCAACTGAAGTTGCTGATGCAAAAATCACCCTACGAATTCATTGGTGCTGCGAAATTATCCTGCCATCCCCCTTCGTCTCTTCAAACTCGTCCTCGCATTCCTTTGCATTGCCACTGCCCCACTGCTGCAGCGCAGCTTACGATTGTTACCAATGGTCTCATAACACTGACATATACTGTTGCAACGTGTGCAAAACCGTTAGCAACACCTTTATATTCCCAAATTTTTCCTCGTAGCGTTACACAGTGCTGTGCTAATTAGCACCAATTATTTTACTTCGAAGCCTGGCAAAAGCCTGTCCATCTTTTACTTTACGCTTATCAACAAGAGCTTCCCGTTTATGGTCTTCAATCAGGAGATCTAAATGTTCTCCTTTCACACAAGTTATTTTGTGCATTCACTCTAGAAGTATATCTTTTTCCTCCTTTTCACCACCTGTAGACCACCCTTATCAGGACTAATGTCATTACTGACGACAAAAGTCTTGACAATGAAATCCGTGACTTCATATTTGTTAGTGATTAGCTCAACAAGTGGTCTTCTTATCTTTTCTTGTTATTAAAAGTGCCTTGCACAATGTCTACTTCAACCAAGTCGGATAAAATAAAATCAGAGAAGCAAACATGAATCAACCACCTCCTATATGCGCCAGAATTGCGGCACCAACAACTAATTATGCAGCCCGTTATTTTGTAAACCATGGCTAGCATTCGAGTTATCATTCCATCCATCAAATGCATGATCGCAAAATCCATTCGTTGATCTCATTTTGGCCGAGAATTTCGTCCAATAGATGCGCATTTATGAGCATTTTTCTGTTGTTAAAGTCATTTTGAAGTTTAGTTAAGCCTAAAATAAACTTTCTTGATTTTTCATTATGGATATTTCTGAAAGTAAATTAATAGGGTACTCTACAATATGTTTAGCTTTAGTCAAGGCAAAGGCAAACTAAAAAATAACAAGCGCTTAATTAGTAATTTATGCCTCCCTTTAGGAACTAGTCTTTTCAATGCTCCGTTAATGGAATCAATGGAGGAGCTGCCACAGAATGATGGCAAGCAAAAGACTACATTTAGTTACCTAGTAAGCATAGGAGTAGTGAATCCAAGAAGCAAAATTATTGTCGAAAACGACAAGTCCTTGGTCCATCAAAAATCAGCAGCATGGCAACAAAGCCGGCAACTCTTCCCGAAGTGAATACAGCTGAGGTCCACAGTTTGAAACCATTTCAAAGGCCAGCAGAAGGATTTTTAAAGGCTGTAAATGGGAGTGATGCATTGTTACAAGTTTTATCAAAAGTCATGATTACTCCCTGAAGTGAAAAAGAAGCAGCCGTTTTACACTCGGCCTCATATTTCCACAAATAAGTTCAAGGCAAACATCGGCAGTGGCCTTACCACTGGGAAGCAGTGACTTATCAAATAACTTGTGAGCGGTATCATCACTGTCGTGCTGTTTGTGAGGAGAGTTTGAAAAGGGTTAAGTATTTGAAAGCAAGAGAGTGCGACAGTCAACCTAACGATTGCCTTATCTATACCATTTTACTATGGCTGCCGCTAAAGCCATCACTTGTCTGCATGTAATCTCAATGCACCATAATGTGAGATCAATGAGACTTTAATACTTTACATCTACAATGTTTTGCTAATTAAGTGGTTTAGTTGGTCGCACTTTATTGGCGTAAGACATAATTTGCTTCTGTGAGTAAAAGTCTCATTCCTCATGAGAGCATATCCTCCACCCAAAGCATTCTAAGCAGAGAAGTGCGGGATTTGCCATCATGGTTCATAAGTCTTTTATACAAGCAACCGAATTATTTGTTGCTGTATATTACAAACTTGAATTTTCCTCTAGTAACCAGGGGTCAAAACTTACCTGGGGGAATCTCACAGTGCGGTACTTAAAGCTGAAAGTGGGTAGTCACAATCAATCAACATCAACATTTTGTGTCCTTTCTTGGCACCACACAATGCTGGGCAGAAATAATATGTAGAGCTGTTAGGGCAATAAAAGGCATCTTTCATAAACATGAGTTTTTGGTACTTTGAAGCAAAAACCTCTAATTTTTGTCTTGCGCATATGCTTCATATTTTTCCTTTTTGCAGACAAAATTATAATGCGACTTTAGTTCTGACATACCAAAATTAGGCATTCTAACGCACTCCTTTATTTAAGCAACTTTGTTTACTTTACTGGGCAACTTATTTAAAAAATGTGGCGAAGTATTCTAAGAGGGTAGCGGAGAAGCAGAGGAGTTGCGACCATTTCAAGCCTCATGCCTGTACTGTTCTAAGAATACCCGGATACTTTACTGTCGTACAGGGCCTCCAGACGTTGGTTAAGGCAAAAGAAGGCAGAATACTAGAGCAAAACACATATTCTGGAAACCGAGGGATTGGAAACTGCTGGTTTGGCCTGGAGGCCAGCCAATCGGCTATTACAATATAACCACTTAAGTGACTGATAACGGCAGTCCGAACAAACAAAAAGGCAATGCAATTGCTTTTCTGCCTACAATTGCATGCAAGGTTAAGGAAAGATCCAGCGTGTCCTTCAGTTAACGCTAAGTGCCGTTAACATATTCATTAGGTAAGATTTAAGGAAGGACTGAGAATTGGTCGGTTTTCTTAAGGTAGTGGTTTCTGTGCCTTGAATGGCGGTGTTAGCAATGAGATTCCCAAAACTAAAAAACAATAGGACCAATTGCGCATTTATACAAAGGATATAATCTCTGTTTGGATCACTTTTATAAGCTCCCAAGACAATATGCAGTCTTGACAATGGCTGTCCCCTCGAAACCACAAAACATGTCAGACTGCACTCTTCATCTCATATCTTTGGGAAGTACGTTGGCCTGCTAATTTCGCTGGTATCAGTTCTGTTGTCGCTCAGGGCTTCTTCAAGGTAAACCTATCTGTTCCTTTTTAAAGTTGACATTCACAGTCAAAGAAAATGGAGAAAGCGGAAATCGCCTCAATCGGCTAAACTTTGACAGCCACATCGATAAGTGTCCATTTTTACTTCTACCGCAATAAAATACAATAAAAGGCATTATTTGATACCGATTGCAGTTTTATTTGTGGTCATGATGCGCATTTGTGGGCAATGGGTGAAGTCATCTTGAAGTACCATTTATCCTGTGTGATGAGATGGAAGGTGGAAGGATGTGGATGCAGAAGCTGTTGGAATAAAAGCAAAAAAATTTTCGCCAGCTGCTCTTTGCGTAGCATTGCTATGTAATCAATACAAAGGCAGTGATTTGACTTATGGGTTAAAAGAGCAGAGGAGAGGAAAAGAGAGAAGAAGTTGGGCTATAATTCATAAAATAGATCACAAAAGGGAAGCACAGTAAAGAAAAGAGGGAAACATCATAAGTTGCAATTATGTTGCGTTGGCGTTGGGCGATAGGGCTCTCTACTTATGCACCGGTCTCCTTACAGCTTCCGTGTGCACTGCTGCAGGTCGCATTACGTTGCCTTATGAATAAAACGCTGCAAGAAACCAGAGAGAAGAAAGCTGATAGGCTTAATTTTTGCCATTTGTGCTGTTAAACGGAGAGAAATTACAGGCAATTACCCAGGGTATTACAATTTCCTCTGCGAAAAGTAGGCTACTTTAAGCATTGGCCAGAACAAATCGGCCTGCTTCACTTCTTTAAAAGTTGGGGTTTAAGCACGTACTTTGCCGATTTATGGGAAAGCCGCTTCACGCATGTGGCGAAGAATGCCGTCAGATATAGCATGCTGCTACTAGTCTCTGTCACTATTCGCTTATCGCACAGACTTTCTGCACCCGCTGCCCTTGCCACGGTTTGTACTAAATATTAGTTCTTTGAACTCTAGTCTGCAAACAATGGGGAGGGAGCTGCGATGCGCCAACGTCAGTGATGTCCATTTATCGAATAACTGCCATTAAGATGCACGACGCCTCCTTCCTAAACAAAACAATTTTCCAATTCTGAATCCTATACGCTCTGATCATTGCGTGAAAGTATAGTCGAGCATTACAACAACATCGCACACGGCTATGCTGAGGCACAAGGTAAAGACATGCGCATCTCGCTTTCCATATTTGTTTCAGTGTGCGAATATCATGACATATCATGGGGGTTTCTGTGTTTTCCTAATGTTATACGACTGCATATTATTTGAGTTCATCTCCTCACTTTTTTGCTTAATCCACACACTTTCCCTATTTTGTAGAAATTCAGGCCGCGATTGCTATTTGTAGGTGAATAGCTTTGCAAAGTTTGTTCACTTGACTGCAAACATCGGACAAAAATCATTCAGTGAACGCGAATCTTGTGGCTGAACAGAGGACACTTCAACTAAGGAAAGTGAACTTTCAAATGCCAAGCAGTCATTACTGAATTATTTTTGCTATTTTGCCAAATTGCATTACTCATTCCGATTCGTCCACTACCATCATACTCAGGGTGCTTAAAAGGAGCGGGTTACGAAGTAGCAATATAATTGGCAGATGTTAAGTTTGTCGACTAGGATCCTCTCCAACATTGGTTCAAAACTTAACTTCTATGTAAAATGCATGATGCTTTGGCAACAAAGCTTTTACTATTAAAACTTTAATGGCTCATTGCAAAAACTTTATTGTCTTTGAAGGGAAAACCCATAGCTCATACCTTACAAGAGCGGTTTTGCACGACTGACAACTGCGTGACCCAAAGCCATTTGATCAAATTATCCATCCTATGATAAAGCACTCGCTCAGAATGGTAGTGTATATGGATAATTTGATTAAACTAATCTTTTGTTTTGGGTGGACACAAGCACACGATTCCGTGTAATAAAGCACTGATGTGAGGACCACTATGTAGGACATCGGTGTGTCAGCCTGTAACGCTCTCACCACATAGCAATGTTAAATTCGCTTAGAGCACTACACAAACTACTGTGCATTAGCCTTGAAAATCTTTACTCGTTGATTTACCATGTAGCTGCTTAATGTTATATTAAGAGGACCGCAAACTCTCTCACTCATGTGACAAATAGAGGATTTACTGCAAGCAAACGTGATACATAACAGTCCAAATTCAGCTCACCGGGTCGAAAACCACTTTACTGATTCGTTAATGCAAGAAATAGTTATTTGTCTTCATTCGTTCTTTTGCCTTCGTTCTAGCATAGCTTCGCAACATCACCCCAACCGACAACTCCTCTCCGCTGTTATAACGTAGCCAATAGGCATGGCCAGTGGTCTCACAACCCAATGATTGCTCTGATGAGACTTGTATAAAATCATTGGTAACACCTTCACATTCCTTTGTCTTCATAGCGTTGCAGAATTTCGCGTGGTCCACTGAGTCAGAGCCAATAAGTTTACATCAAAACGAAGGCAAGTGTAGCGTGGCCTATTGTTAAACTTGGGTAAGCATGATCGTAAACAGTCCAGTCGACCATTATTAAGCACTTTCCATCAAAAATTTATTTAGGCAAGGACAGTCTTAAAAGGGCAAGAATGTGTTTTTTATTCCATTTGTATCGTTGTGTTGCCAATAACCCTTCTATTCCCCCACCATATGTAGACTGGCCTTATCAATATTTTTCGAAATTGACGCCAATCAGTCCTGATATTTGATCCCATAGCTCTATATTAGATCGTTGAGAGCGCTGCAAAAGGTATATTAGAAATGCAGTACTAACATAGTTGATAATCTTGCCACTCAATTTGCAAATTAGAACCAGTTGTTGAGTTATCATTGCTTCCACCAAAACTTGGTTGCAATGTCTACTCAGTCAGTTCATTATAGCAAAGAAATTTGCTCAGTCACATGCGCATTTAAGTTAGCTTAATCACATGTGCTGATAATTAATAAACGCTTTGTGTTGCTCAAACGACCTCAGCCTGTTCAATAGATTAGGCTAAAATTTATTCCCTTTCTTAATATTCGCCAGTGCATTCATCATTGATGTTCTTAGAACTAGTCAAAGTAAAGACATTAAAAAATGGCACATTTTTGGAGTAAAGGGTTAGCTTATCTGGGAACTAGCCCTTGCAAGCCCCCACTACTAGGATCGGTGAAATAGCTGCCAGAGAATAATTACAAGTAAAAGTGAGCACTTGGTTAATTGGTCATCTTGGGCAACTGGGAGTCGTAAAAGTGCCATCCTTAAAATAATCGAGACAAAGCTGTGGATGGGGGCCCCGAGCCCAACACCAACTAGTAATTAATGGGCCGAACATAGGTTGGACACAATCCAAAGGGCAGCGCAAGCATCCATAAAGGCTGTAATTGGAAGTAATGCAACCTTACACCTCCTTTTCATTGTCAATATTACTGCATTCCCCTGTGATTGGCATCCAATTATTACGACTTAGTGGAAAAGCATCATTGAGAGTGACTATCACTGCGAAGCAGTAAGCAATCAGTTGTCTCATACTTCCCATTCAATCCATAGAAATGTAGCTTTTAACAGCCCTTGATTTGACCACATAACGAACAAACAGGATTTTGAATTGCGATGAAAGGTAATCACATGCCGCATTGCTCATAACTTTGGCTCTGCACGCGATTACTGCTCCTCTGCGTTTTAATCACATGTAATGCTAAGGACAGATCCAGAAAGTACCTCCAAACATCAGTTAAATTCTTGACAAGCACTCTTGCAAGGTTTTGCACACCCTGACATTCTCCCTATCGAAGTGCCCGACCGTATGTGTACAACGTGCTTCGCTTTATTAAGCAGCCCCATCTTAGGACTTGCACATTTGGTCAGCAACCATCATTGTAGGCGCCGTCCATTTTTGATGCACTTCTTTATGCATGTCCGATTCCATGTACATGAATACGATTTTTTGGAAAAAACCGCATTGAGTACAAGCATTTTGTTTTTGTTCTTTGTTTTTGTTTTTCAGCTTAGTAATGAATAAAGTGTGCTGGGTGGAGCAATCCCTGTTTTAGTCTAAATGACGAAAAGTCAGGCAATAAATAGTCAGATCAAATAAATCGCATTATGAATTTATCGCTTTTTTACATTTGTTTAACGTGCTTCAGTAATCTTGGATGTGCATTATTTCACTTGCTCATTTTCTCACAGAGCCATCGAATTGGTCCTGCAGGATTAAAAAGACAAGAGCAATAACTAAATCTCTCCATTTTTGCCTTGTACCCAAGCAAAAGTCGCAAGTCAAAAAGGGCTTCCTTCTGAACCTCAAAATAGAATGGAATCATAATGCGTGCTGTCTGTGTTTCGCTTCATTCTCTTTAAACCACATCTTTGTTAGTGAGTGTTTGTTACCTTAATCCTAAAACCAGTATGTTCCCTGCATCTCAGCCACAGCTTTAGCTTACCACATAAGCTTATTTCGAAATTCTCTTTACTTTACAATTCTTTAGCACCGAGAACACCAAATTTAGATATGATCATTACTGCTTGGAGTGCCTCGGAGGATGTTCGACATGGAGGGCATTGTCAGATCATATGCACTGAAGACATCTTCGTAGGTATTTCTTAGCCTACCAGGCATATTTTGCAATAAAAGCTTTCAGGAAAACCTCGTTCTCTCTGCTTTACGGAAGTTTATCACGGCTTACTTGGGTAGAATGCAAGCGAATGCTATTGCATGAGCAAAGCTTGTAGGTTTTGGTGGTATTCACGTTAAGTTTTAACTTTTGCTTAAAACCGATAACCTAGTAAGACAGAAGCATGTGCAACTCTCAGAAGCTTTCACATGGTCGACCTGACTGCGTGGAGGTATTTGAGCTTTCCCTTGAATGTCTGATAAGGTAAGCATCGCATTGCAATGGCAACTGTAGCACGGGATCCACAGATGACCGCGCATTTATAAGGTACTAGGTATCTAAATGAATTATGCACGTAAATATCAGCCCGATAGTGCAGAATTTGCTTGTTTGCGTTCTAAGGCTCTTCGACTAGCCGCCTAACTTACCGCCCACAGCTAAGCGCTCAGTTATGTACATGCGAGCATTAAAAAGCGAGAGTTGTACACTTACTACTGTTGTTATTTTATTCTGGTCATTGTTACACTTAAGGGCAGATTTTGGTTAAAATGTTGGAAAACCGAAGTGAAAATACAAAATTGAACAATGCGTCAGAATGAAATTGGCGCTAAGAAGAGGGATATAGTTGTGTACCGTAAGAAAAATGCTACTTATTTTTGTAGACTGAATGCTAATTATAATTTTTATTAACGGCCAGAACAGCTAAATTCACAGTAAATAGTGATTAGCTTTTTCAAATAAGTGAGGTTGTTTTGGGAAGGATTAGCGGAAGACACAAGCATAAGCTCATTATGTCAATTAGAACTTACTCCATAATATTTATTTATGGAGGCGGATGATGCAACAGGGGAATGCCATGAAAATAGTGCATCAAGATGTCTTCCTTTATAGAGCAGCATTTCAACTTCTTCCCTGCAAGTCACAAAGGTCAGCTACTCGCGCAAAGTTGCTTTTATTTATTTGCTCTTATACCCTTTTCCGATTCCAGCATGTTTAACACTATGGCAAAGTGCTTACAGCAGGCACTCAGTTCTAACTTTTGCAGCATCTTAAGCCTTATTGCTAACGCAATGCTGGCAAATGGTAACCACACAAACCAAGTGGACACAAACCTTGCGATAGAGCAGCAAGAGACAATTGTTCGTGTCACTGATACATGTCATTAAGAGCCTTCTTAAGCTTATTGAAACTGCTCTTCAAGATAGCATACTGGAAGGTATAAAAGTGGCTGTTGGAAGTGTTTCGCGGCCTGATAAGATACTTGTAAAGTCAAGTAGCAAGAGACAATCAGCCATGATAAATTGATGAGTGCTTTGTTTCCCACTCTCTTAACACCACATATCAAGGATGTGTGGTAGCAATAATGATTTGTTAATAGTTAGGTTTCGAATCAACATCAACTACCTTCTTTTAATAGATGGTGTAGCAAAATCTTTTAAAATCAGCAAAAATTTAGGATGCATTTCTTTGCACTCCCCAGTTCCTTCCAACTTCAAGTTTAGGAGGACGTAAAATAGAATGGTAGCGTCACGTTTAAGCCTTTGATTTTTGAATTTTCGTGGAATGCTACTACTGGTGAAATTAATCTCTACCTGTTTTAATTTGAAGATTTGGTCTCGCGTACTACTTATATTATTCATTATGGAAGACGAAACAAGAAATATTTGTGTGCCTTGATTAGCGATTGATGAGCATCTAAGGAATAGTACCTAGCTAGGTAAAATTCACTACTCTGCAACGCTGTTGTTGCGCCGACCGTAAGAGTGAACCGAGCGCAACAACTCAACTTCTTAGTTATTATGCACATTTTTCGAACAGCTATTTAAAAACAAACCCTTTTTTACCATAAACCACCCTTGATTGGAGGCGATTATTGCTTCGTGTTACTAAAATACAAATTACGCTGAGGCTTTCCTAAAATCATTCGTAACTACAGCATAATGGCAGATGAAGAACTGGCATATAGAATTGCAAAGACTATGCTACTGCCCGCGGTAAATTGTAAAATGTCAACAAAATTACAGTGAATTTTTTGTGCCTTAAGTGCGGCACGGGTTCTCCTAGCCTACTATTTTGTGACGGAACATAAGGCGACTACTTCGGCATGTATAGCTGTGACCTTCAATGTGGTTACTTCCTCCTAGTCATCTATTGCGGTTGTATCGGCAACACAGTTCAATCCACTTTGCTGCGAAAATGTGAACAGACCTGTGATAAGCAATCAATGCAAGAACAATGGCGATTATTTGTTGAAGGGGCACTTAAAATATACTTGTTCAGGACTTAATTGTCGGATTCCACCTGGATTTCCCACCGAATCAAAGTTCTTTACAAGTCATTCACTTTCTTGCATTCTAGCAGCATAATGCAATTAAGAAATTGTTACACCATTCAATGTTAATGATGTAGCGTTCATTATGACTTTGTTGAGTCAGTGTCTCAAATAGGCAAATATCAGACACGAAGTCATCAAACTAAGTCCCACAAATGTAATCATAAGTTCAAGGGTGTAGTGTTAATTAGTTTTAGATTTTATATGTATCATTAGCAATAGCATCTTCAACTTTTCATGATCAATGTGAAGTGGTCTCTTCCCAAGCATCGCAATTTGACACAAAAGAATAATAAAATCGGTTGGTTTCATATTCCCTATTTTACGTTAGCTACAGTGATAGTCTTTCTATCGCGCAAAACATTTAGTGGTTTTATATTTTAATGAATAGCCGAGATTGACTCTTAATAGGTGTTACATTGCTTGCTACGGAGTTGGCTTGATATGCATGCGGAATTGCTTTCAACTCTGCAAATTCGCTCTCCAAGTGACCAACTGCTGTGAGAAGGATAAGATTTACTAAGGACAAAACAGAATCCCACATAAAAAAAACTTGCGTGAGTTAATGGGGCGGAAGATGTATAAACACATGCTTTCGAAATTCTAGAGCCAAGATTAATGCACACCTTTTTGAACTCCTACACTGAGGTGAGTTGCAATGCTAGTTGTTTCTCATCATCCCTGCACCGTCCACCAAGGGTGAGCAGTCGATGTATGTATGAATTTCAAAGAGGTGTTAAACTAATACAAGGTGCCAGTAAAGCTAAATCCCACTAGACCTGATAAGAGGATGTGAAATAATTCATAAATTGGACTCTTTCCCTTTTGCGCCTAAAGTGCTCAGATTCTTTCAGATTTGCCGCCGACGGTGGCTTTGTGTTCTCAATCAGAGGCAATGCTACAGTAATGTAGCTGTATTAAAAGGAGCAAACGATTGAAGAAACAAGGTAAACCTTTACTCTTCAATGCCTTATCACATAGGAAGTATTACGATTTGCATAGCTAAGGACAATAACCATATAATTTTGAGGAGTACACCTGTAGCAGACAAGGAACCTGCGTTCCATAAAAGCATTATCCTAAATGCATTAGACCTTATTATTAACAAAAGAATAAAGATATTTGCTAGGTAATTGAGAACCCTTCATCAATTGGATTCTGAAGCATTTGCCTTTTCTAAAGCCTTTGCCTACGACGATCTCTAAGCACAGGACAATATGACCGAAGTTCCCTTTATTTCTCAATGCAAAGCATAAACAGCCTTAGTGGCGAATTAGCCACAAAATTTTTCGTGGAATTTAACGAAATTAAGATTAACGCCATGTATCGAGAGCACTGCTTCCTCCTTAAGCATTGCCGAAATCACTAAATAGCGTAAAATGGTAATTAAGCAAACTTTAAATTACATTGAAAAGCCTTACCACATTAGCAGGCCCCACAAATAACATGTTCTTTGTCGCATATTATTTGTCAAGTAATGGTAAAAGTAAGGCAATCTTTTCAGCCTATTTTCCGTGTACACCCTTTCTAGTAGTGGAACGCTTATTTTGACTCCGTCAAACGCCACAACCACTTCGTCAGATTACTTAGCCATTGAAATCAAAACAGATACATTGCCCTTATTAATGTGTCCTCTTTCCCTGAGGCAAATGTAGCTTCCAAGCAACGCAAACGAATGCAGAACAGACAAAAGGCAGCACTTTACCTAAACGACCATGCCATTCTACTCACGCTACAAGGCGCTAAAATCAGACTGTTCTTAACTTTGGCCTCTCATTTTGCTGAATTTAAATGGTGCACGTAGGGTTGAACAGGTCTTACCGTTCACGATTCTGCCAGCCTCAAATCAATCGACTTCGCATCGTCTGCTTAGATCCGGAATGTAGAGATGGAAGTAGGTTTAATCATTCACATTTCAACTAAAATCCCATGTTAAATGCTCTTATGACTGCAGCCCCTAAGAAAGACTCCTTCGTTTTTTGGTAAAATATATATTGAGAGATTAAAATACTTGCTACTAATGAGTTTTGGATTTCCTAAACCTTGCAAAAACTATTAATTCTTTTCAGGCAGAATCGTAAAACATTAGAATTGTGTACCTTACTCCTGACTTGAATCAAACATTTTGCAAGTACCTCAGTCTTGATGACATTCCAAATATTTTTCGGCAATTCCAGACTGGGTGTGGATACTCCTCTTGCGAACTCCGCAATCATGCATCAGCAACCGGAAGTCGACAGACAGGAGAATATGCAATACTTTTCATTCAGAATCGCAAAATTTGAGCTAAGCAAAAATTCGTGATGCTGTTTGCTTCCACTCTGGGCAAATGGAATTCGATCCTCATTTTCTGTCTATCGCTGCAACTCAGGGTATCTTTGAGAGGGTAAACTGCCTTCCATTCAACTCCACCCAAGCTAACGCAATGATGCAGATTGTTGGAAGTCCTTGTCCTTATTTCAGTTGTTTTAGCAAATAACAATTTACCTATGACAATAATGAACTCTGTCAGTCCAACTTTGGCATTAGTTAATTTATTGCGCCCTACACCTTATGAGTCAGCCTTTTGTTGTGATAAGTCGAACCCCTGAGAAGAATTGCAGCACCACGAGCTGTCTATGACTGCGTTCTCTATATTTTCGAGCTTTTCATGTTTATAGAGCGTGGTTCCATAGTTATGAGTGATCTTTTTGCTCAAATGCCGAGCTTTTTGTCTGGTTATACACGGTGCGTTGCAATTATGAATGATGTGGAAGGGAAGAAAGGTAGTGAAGTGGATTTTTCGCAGTGTATGCGCAGAGATGGACTGTGTAAACGATCCTTTTCTGATGTCCGCACCAACAAATTGGCAAATGTAGTGCGCCCCTAAGGATGTTACGCGCGTTATTAATCGCAGGGATGCAAATAAACTGGCCTGTTAAGATATGATTTGGAGAAAGATGCAAGCCTTCATCTCCTTAATCACAGCCACGCTTTGTGAAGAACTTGACTTTCTCTGCTGATTGGCATAAGGGCCTCACAATTATATCTTGATGAACGCACGCATTCTTTTTACATACAGTGTTGTCTCTGCTATCTTTGAACCAAAGATGTGCTATCAAACATTTTAAAGAAACACTGATCTTAAGGGAAGTCGCCTTGACGCGTTACAGAAATTTACCAGCCACGCATTCATCGATGCCAAAGATATGGCCTAGAAGGCCACTGAATACGGTTTGGATATCGTTTTGAGGTGTCAATTATTTCAACTGTTTAAGAGATAAGGTGTTATCACAAAGTGCAAGAAGTTCAACCATCTTGAACTAATATTTGAATCGGTAGAATGTGATAACGTTTTGGCCAACACTCTGGCGCTTCATATTTTACGGTGTCCCAGAGTTGGAGACAAAACTGTTATTTAGAGAAAACAGGGCGTGTCTGATAGTCTGCCGGCCAATTTTCTACATCATAGATGATGAGTGACATAATTTGTCAAACAAAAGTAAGCAAATTAGACCCATACTCAAGGATTTAAAAAAGGTAGTAATTGTATAGCTTGCAATGTGAGAATGTGGACTGACATTCAGGTATTTCTTTTTCTCCGAACATTGTCGTAAAGTGCAGACGAATCCGTCATATGCGTTTAATTCAAAATATTAGTGCCTCCTTTTGCGCTCATTATTTTGGCAAAGCACTTCTAGAGAAATTCACCCCACTTATACGGAAGCCTTGAGTATGAGCAGCTTTTGGATCATGTACCGCTAATTGCTATCGAGCGTTAGAAAAGCAGTTTTCTCCTAAAACATTTTTCAGTTTGTGTCTGACGCAACCTCGGCCCTGTACCCGATCATTAATGGGTAGTAACCAAACCTTATTTCACAAGACCTTTGTTTTTGGCCTTATGCGTCCCCTTAGGTCAAAGCGAACTTTCACGTTGCTGCGTTTATTTAACAGCGCAAGTCTTGTTTATTTTCTACCTACACTATGCGTTATGTAAAATTTGCCAATCATTTCGAAAGTTGAGCAAGCATCAAATAATGTCTGTTATTAAATCTTTTATCGCTTTTAAAAGGAACAAACGCATTCGCGTTGCAAGATTTGTAAAAAACTAACATAAGCTTTCCATAAGGGTGAGGTAAATAATTGCAGCTTGAGTTGGAAACCACTTATATAACCTTGTCAAATGAGACATGGATAAGTGACGAGTATGATCTGAGACGTTCCGAGACTAATTAAAGACGGACGAAGTCATAACAACGATACAAACCTATTTGTCCGTTTTAAAATGGTATTGAATAGAATGAGAACTCCCTAGCTGTTTGCTTCCTATACTCGTTTTGGGGTGTACTCCAATCAAATGGAGACCAATTAGACGCAGTCGATTTGTGGGGTCCTCTTTTTAATGGCACGGTAGCTCGGGAAAGAAGCTGTGCTCTATGTAATCTGTTTGGACATAGCAGTATTAGAATGAGAACTCAGCATTTTTTGTTTCTTTGCTCTCTAAGATGCGATCAACTGCATGCAGTGGACATGTGTGCATCTCTTGCTAACGGCAAAGGCCTTGAAATGTCTCGTCAGCGACGCGGACTCCTTTACTCTGTTTTGATTTAATGTCAGCAAGAGAAAACTATTTAGCTTGTTGCCTTCTACAGCTCTTTTGAGGTGTTTTAGTCAGTTAGTGACCAACAGGTTGCAGTCGACCTATGTGGGCTTCTAGTAAATACCAACGAACTCCGCAATGGATGGGCTGTATCGCCGTGCCAATGTGAAGAGTAAGTTTCACTACTGCTTTTCGATTGCAAGTCGCACAACCGCCATACAGTTTGTCACTTTTTATTTGCGATGCGTCGCTGTGATTGACGGACTTCCTTTACCGCGTCCACAGAGGCAACATGAAATAGTGGTGAAAAGAAAGACGAATCACCCCCAACTGACGCGATACTCTTTGCTTGTTTCATGTGCCATTTTCGTCTCAATCTAAAAAAAGAGAGGGTATAGAGTAGCCATAGAGGGGTAAAAGTAATTTGATGTAGTGAAACTATCGACTTTGTCGGCTAGAGGTACAAGTTAGGAGGAGAGGATGAGATAACTGTGTCTTCGTATCCACGTACACACATGATCCTACCTGTTTCCGTGGGATAGCGGTTGAGGCAATTTTCTAAAAGGGCGAAAATAAAGATGGGCAATAATACAAAAACTAGGGCAAATGGACAGTCAGGCACCGATGCATGGCGGGGAAGGAGCAGACGGTCTAGGGCGAGAAGCGCACATCCATACCCGTTATTGTAGAGTGCCAGATAGAGGAGTTCTCTACGGGGAGAAGAAAGGGATTGGTCAGTCTGATGGCAGGTAGGATTCGGAACAGCCTACAAAGCACGAAGTAGGAAGTAGGAGTAAAGAGTTTACCTTCGCTCCCGAGGGGATAAGTGAAGGAGGAGTAAGAGTAGGAGACAGAATTGAGGCGAACCGGTGTGGAACAAGCTAAAGCGAGCTAGAAAATAAAGGAAGAATCATTAGTACAAGATTTGGTAAAAGGTAGTACCACTTACTCTTACTTTCTACGATATATATCTTTATAGCCTTCTGACGTCTCTAGAACAGCAGACCGGGAAGTTGGGAGTGACGAGAGATGGAGAGGGAGGCAGTAAAAGTGGAGAATGAGCCGAAGACCTCATTTGGCAAGAAAACGAAGCAGGACAGAGGCATTGATAAAAAACTGAATTATAGGGCTGAAATCAAGAAGCAGATTGGGAAATAGCAGAAGCTAAAGCACGTAAATCAGCATGTCCGACTCTGCTGTGCGATAGACTGATTTGAATCTGACACGTGCGAATCGATTAGCAGCACGTGTCGTTGCGTGGTGTCTTTCAGCACCATCTGGTGTGGAGTTTGGATGGCATCCCTTGGAGGTGGGCTTGAGGAAGCAGACATTACTTGCCTTTGTGCTTTTTAACTTGGTCGAATTGTGTAAAGCATAGCGCATGCAAAGGAGGAGGAAGCGAATGGGTATGACCACCGACACCAACGTGCTTTGAATGAAACGCGCTGCCTTCTCTGGACTGTTTGATTCTGGCGTTTGCCTCTAATGTTTCCTTTTGGAAGGATGCCATTCGGGCAACCAGGGCAGTAGAGACAGCGCTATGTACAAAATCGAGTAACGGATTTAGCGACAAACTCCTAATTGTTACCATAAATCTATTTAAAGTCTGTTTCTGCTGCTTATCCCTAATCGTATGCCAGAGCTATTTGCTGCCTTGCACTAAAAAGGACAATAGTGGTGATTTCACCTCTCTGGTGGGGATGAAGCAACAAAGCTCTTCAACTGAGAGCCACACAGATTATTTGGAGGGAGGCGAATTCAAGATGTTTAGAGAAAGCAAGTAGAGGAAAGCATGGAAAAGGTTGTCGTCGGATGTCTCTGCACAGTTTTGTGGCACCGTGTCCCTCATTTCATTGCCTCTTTTTTATACATGCTCCTAAGTTCCTCCGTTTACCCATTTCCTCAACCATGTATCTAGGTAAATTATGGAGTAATCAGCTTTGTAGAAAGAATGTAAGTCTTACTCAAACGGCACACTAAAAGATGCTACCCATAGTTCACCAGCTTAAGCGCTACGTAGAGGGCCAGTAGCAAGTATTATATTCAGATCCAGTTCTGGAAACAATAATTTTCACTACCCAGTTTTCCCTTCCATTGCAGATTTCTAACGAGGTGCCTTCTTTATGACCTTATTTTCCTTCTGCCAAACGATATTCCGACAATGAAAACTTGGAATTCTCCTATAGTACAAGATTTAAAGTGCTCTATCAAATTTTGCCTAATAGGTACACGTGGACCAACACAGGCACTTCAGTAGCTATAGCTATAGCAATGAACACAAAGACTGTCCCTTGCTCCCTCCTCTTAATATGCTTAATGATGTATAGACTGTAAAAGCTGCACAGCGGATATACAGAAAACGATGGGATGGGATAAAGCGATCGATTTTGTGTGCACTTCTTCGCTTCGTTTTGTTTCGTGTCCAATTGTGTTGTACTGTGCTGTGAAGGATGGTAGTGATATAATGGACATGTATGCAGTGACTGCCCGACTACAACTAATAACGAGGTTGCTTGATGTTAAGCATGCATTGGAATGGCTCAGAGTAAGTCTCTCCTCCCAAAAGTGGTATCAGACTGAATTATGGAATTCGAAGTTGAGATGGTCGTCAGTTTGTGTAGAAGCTGTAAAGCGGTAGTAACAGATATATTTGCCTAGAAAGTGAATCACAGTATCTCAAATGTGGGTTCACTGATAATTGAAAGAGTCTATGAGAATAAATAATACTCCGCATTTCTGCCCATTGCACATTTTCAGCAATAAATAGTGTAGCACACATAAGATAACACCTTTCGAACCCACGTGTTATGATGGTATCGATAACAAAGTCTAGGAAAATAGAGGTGCGCGATCGCAAGTATAACTTCCTACTCTTAATCTTGATAGCCACAGTTGTAAGTGACACTGACCACCGATGCATTTTCAACATCATACATTGGAGACATCGATTTTGTTCTTGAAACAATGCAATTGTGACGTACAGAAAAAAGTTAATCTACTAATAATGTCCAAATACCAGTGCTTAAGTGCTTGTCCAATCAGAAGGGAAGCTAAACAAGCAACTAACACATTGCATTTGTGTAATTTTTTGTTCAAAGTGCTATTTTAGCTGCAACATTTGGAGGAAATTTTACTTAAAGCAATGGATACGCGTGAATGAAAAATTACAGAAAATTACAAAATTCAAGCTGTTGTCTGCTTCGTTTATCAAACAAACGGTTCGTTGATGGTCATATCTGGCACCATACTGTGGGGCATTCATGGCCTTGCAAGTCTCATCTCAAGTCATAAAACTCAATATACTTTGGCACAATTGAGCACCGTATATTAAGTACTACACGTTGGAAGGCCGAGAGAATGCGAGGATAGAATAAGCGCTCATATATGGAGGAGACATGCAAAATAAAACGTAATGCTGCTATCCTAACCCAGTCGACAAATGAGCACATTTTCAAATCACTGCACATTTGGCGACTTAAAGTAAAAATAGGGTCCTAAGCATCCAAGCGAACAAGAACTCATTACCCACATTTATGATACAGAATATTAGACACCTAGATATTAGTATAACGCATCGAAGTCGTCAAAAAGCGTCGAATGTAAAGAAATTTTGGGCATTTGTGTGCTGCTTACTTCTTGGTAGGTTGAACATTGTCTCACTGATGCTGCCATTTAATATGCTTGCTTTCGTGACACATCTATGAGGAGCGAATGAAAGCATGTGGCCAGTCGTACCTCAGATGCAAAAAACGGTTCGTCAAAACAGATAGGGTAAAGTGAGGGACTGTGTAAAAACCTTTACTGGCGTGCTAGGGGCCTGTCCATACATACCCTGGTTTTTGATTTGTTAGCCGATTTCTTTGAGTTCAGATGCAAACAAACCCATCACGGTCGTTACTTAACCTTCCAACTTCAGGCATGCCAATGGCAGCCGTTTATTTAATTCAAATGGAAAAAGGAAAAGTTGCCTTTAGTAGCTTAAGTCTCTACAGATCAAAATCCGCAATGTGTTTATTTAAGGTGGAGAACATTTACAGTTGCCATAAGAGCGTTGTCGTGAGGGCATAAAAATACAGCTTCAATTTCAACTCCACAATTAACATAAAACAGGCCGCATAAATAGACATAGACATTATCTACGCAGAGTTGACTACGTCAGCTACATCTATTAACTAGCGTTGCGCATTACCCACCTCAACTCTTTATTATAAGATAGTGCATTTTGATTTTTTGTCCTAGTAGAACAGATAAGTTAATAGTTCCATCTCAAGGCCAAACACTGCCCTAGGTCCGAATGCTCCGCTTGTCATGGGTTAGGTAATATAAAATACTTGAAACATGCTCAGTGTAAATTGCCCTTTTTCGAAAGTACACCTCACACGAAAGATACATTCATTGGAGTCATAAGTTCAACTTCCGAACCGCACTATATCGCTCATCAAAGTGCGAATGTTGCAACGGGGCGGAGTATTCGAAAGGGTTGTTTTCCAGCAGAGAATACGTGCTAGCCACGTAAGCACTAGCTGCAGGGCGGACCGGTAAGTCCAATTCGTCCAACATCTATTCCTTTTGTTGCACACATTTAAGGCTGAGTTGACAAGATTACTTAAATTTGTGGACATAAACAGCGGTAAATGTACCAGACTTCATGCTGCAAATAATGCACAAGGCCACCTCTTCGAAACTAGTGCTGAGTAAGCTGCAATTGGAAAACGCATTAAATGTTTGGATCATACCTGTAATACTTTGTTTGTTTGGGTGGCCATATTGTACTGAGCCGGTTGATCGGCCTTTGGGCCGTGCCAACAGACCCCAAGTCCTCTGTTACCAGAATACATGTATTCTACCCCCAGTGCCATGCCTTCTTTTACCTTAAAGGGAGTCTCGGGACGCTACAATATCCATCGCCAATCATCACTAAAACTCGTTTTTATGCATACTAATGTAGACGTTCCTCTGTTCGAAAACCAAATGCAAACAGGACTGCATGTTAACAGCTGCGTCCCATTAGGTATGATTCAACTTAAAAACCGAATCGAAAATCATCATTCAGTAAGGTCAGAAATAGGAACGGCAAATAAGACTGTCAACGCGATATGTAGAACTATTCAGCGTTGCAAAATGAAGAGATTTTTAGCAGCTTAATGCGAGTAGACAGTCAGCTACTACCAACGCGATCTGATGCACGTTGCTTTTATGGTGCCTCTTTAATAACCGCACTTCTATCTTCCTCTGAAAGAGGGAACCAGTGCTTTTGAATTCCATAAGAGCAATGAAGTAGGCTTTAGGCCCATTTCTCGATGCTCATAAGGCATTTTTTTATTCCTGCGCAAGGCCCTAATAAATAGCACACCCTTAAATTTATAGCGTAACTCACAATTTTTCTACTGCATTTTGCATAATCACGCATGTGGTGCAGAAAACAGACTTTATGTGGTGACATAAAACTAATTCTCGTGAATATTTAGAGCTTATGAACGCAGATTTGATTTAAATTTAAGCTTGAACAATTTTATGCCCTAATTCTCTCAGCAGCCACTAGCCTCTTTGCTTAGTCCCTCTGGAACCATGGCTATCACTTGTGCATTTTAGTAGTGAATATATTGCGAAAATGCTTGCTGATCTGTTGATGCCAACCACAAAATTTCTTCACTTCTGCATTCTGATTAATGTTCGCCGTGCAATGCTGTGATAACTAATTTAAAAAGCAGTAAATGGCCAAATTACATGCACATGAAGCAGTGTCTATTTTTCGCTCATGTAGTGATAATTAAATATGGCTAAAAGTGACCATTGGAAAAAAACCAATTGATTTACTGTTTGCAGAGAATTTCGGGGAATTTCCATACCGAGTCCCATTGTGTAATGATGGGTCTGCTGTGCCATGAGACATTGCGCAACCTCAGTTTAACCTCAAACATGATAGTGTCTAGAATACCGCCTTTTTTCCAAAAAGTCTGCCATTTTGATGGCTCTTTCTTTATTCCTTTCGCAACAATAGCTCTGCTACTTAAGGAATTTTGTATAATCACTTTATTTTTCAATATTTTGTTCAAATTCGCCCTTACCTGCAACAATGATTAAAATAAAAAAGAAGCAGTAGAGGTAAAATTTTTACTTATGCTGACCATGTTTCTACTCGTTAAGTACATAGCTGGATTTGAATCCAAGAGGGTAAGTTAGTAGAGCTCCTTGGATTGCACTGAAACACAAAGAAACTAATATGCATTTATTATGTTTGCTTTTAAACTTGTAATGCTTTTAAAATTTAGTGGTCTATGAGTTCACGTTCAACCGTTGACCATATGATGTAACCCTTTCGCTGTCTGCAACCATCCAAGCTACCAATGTGATCTGACGCAATGCAATACGATGCTTGCCATGTCATATCAACCAGACAGTGCTCAACTAAACTCACACTGTCACATCCGCCTATGTCAGAGCCAAAATAGCTTCTTTTCTGTAGCAAGCTTACGAGCTCCACAAAGTGATAGATTATAATTTATGAAGATAACAGTCCCAATTCGAAGTTAAATAAACTAGCATAAAGTTCAATAAGAACCCACATATTTTGCTGACGTCATGGAGGTTGGTTGCATTTACTCAAGCAAATCATACCAAATGTCTGCAGAGCAGAGGAGGCCAAAGTGTTAGAGTAAAAATCACTGCAAAATCGTCTGATAGGTGAAGCAATAATTACCGATATCGTTTTCATCCATGAGTTCTTGCAACGCCTCCATACTTGCATACGTTTCAAGGCATGCTGGACAGCAATAGTTCAGTCCTATATTCACCGTTCTTGCGGCTTGTGTGAGGTGCGCTGAAGTATTAATTTAGGAATGGTTTTCATGAGATGCCAAAGCTACGGCCATGGAGCAGAGCATACACTAGATTGAGTCGAAGATTAACAGAAGCAAACTCACACGTATGACTTCTGATATGATGACGGAAAAGCAAACCAAAGTTGGCGTACGGGATAAAGCATAGACCGCACACATTGTGATTTGATGCTATTTTGAGGTTCAGGAGTGCCTATTTTACTTTCGACATATGAATAAATAAAGGAATAACAATGGATAGATGCTCAACTTCTCTCACCTCTTTGATGTTGTAAGAGCATCTGGAAAGTGTGGCAAAACGCATGGCAGACTGGACAAAACAAATTTGAGCTTCCTACAACACAGCAAGAATATTTGAAATGAGACGCAAAAGCAGTGCTGCGATTTGATAAATCCACCATTTGTTGCGTGATTCTTCATTTGCTCGCATCAAGGGTTATTGCATTCAAGACACTTTATCGATCCATAACTGGATGCATGGTTCCAACACATGGACATAAATATTTGCGCACAAAGGTACGCTTTCACTTATTCATTGACTAATCTGCACAATAATACATGTGCACATAGAAGTACATCTTATAAATGCGAATTGCCTACCGCGATGCACGAGTTCCAAGTGTGCAATGTATACGAAGAGGCCTGTGAATGACCTCATGCACAGTCTACATGTGTACACATTCATTTTGGTAAAAAGAATGGCGAGTTGCGTCAGATTTCGCCACCAAGCTTGCGACAAATTCAGTGGGTATGCAAGACGACCTCCTAGATCTGTCCTCAACTTTGCGTGTGACTAAAGTTCAGAGAAGCAGTGGCCGCGTGTTTGACCAAAACTTTGAGCGATATAGACACTTGCTTTAAGTTTGCTGCGCTTAACTAAATTCTTCGTCCTGTTCTCGAAAATGATGGTGGGGATGGGAAAAAGCTTTTAACTTGTGGGATTGAATTATTTGAAATTTGTGTTTAGTGAAGGCTTTCCTAATCCTTTGCTCGCTTCGTACTTAGCAGTTCTGTCCGACATAATACTGTACCCAGATTGGGAATGATATGGCACTCGGAGGCTTCAACCCCTTAACTACTTGTGAACACCCATCTCATACACCAGCTTGACAAATATGATACGATGTTGGGGTGGCAAATTCGCTGACTCAGAAGTCACCGTTCTTCTGATTTTAAGCTCCCATACTTTAATTGTTAAAAGAATGAGATTCGTCTGGAAAGACTTGCCTCCTGGTAGCCAGAGGAAAGTTCAAATATGTCACCTACCGCAGCGAATTCATCATTTGTCCTTACAAACGGCTATTACCCCTGGAAGTAGATGCCACACTTTACTGTTCGGGATGCATTCTAGGCCTGAAGACCGCTTCTAGACAAATGCTATGCTTTTGTAATGAATGAAACGTGCTCTCGTAAAAGTGAGGCTTTGTTCTTATAATGTCAGGGACTCTTTAAATTACCTACTCAATAGGCAAAACCTTGGAGGTGCAAAGCATTAATATCTTAATTTACTCGTATCAAGGAGCTCCAAACCAATATTAGGGTAATTGATGTGTCAGACTTCAACCACAGTGGAGAAGTAGCATAAAGAAAACTACCAAGTTAACTGTGGCTACATTTTTCTCATCCCTTCTCTTTTACCCCTTACAGCCTAACAGATGACAAAAGTGTAGCTCCTAAGCCATCTGATTATTTGCGCCTTTTCAATGAAGACTTGGTCGTAAAAGTTGTAGGTCAAAAGTAATAGAATCCCTCTGTTTTTTACTTAAGAATGCAATTCTGACATTTGAAAAAAAGTGTTGAAGTGCTTTTACTTATAGTCCTAAAAAATCCGTACCAACTTTTAAATTGAATTCAAGCTACCACTGGTTCATTTGATGCATGAATACAGAACACAACTGCAGCCAATTTGCATAACTACTCTTATCTTTATCTCATTTATGCAAAGATTGTCAAATCCTGTTTTGCAGCTGCTCAAGCTTGCTATTTGATTAGAAGTGCGCTATAAAAATAGTTCCTAGAAAGTCTGACTGTCAACTCCTTAGGCGTTTTTTATTTAATATGCTTGCTATGGCGAAAGCCGAACCCCTTAACAAACCTTTTAACTAATCTACTTACCAAGTGTCCCCGCAGTTTGTGCGTATATAAATGCTAAACATGGTTTTGTTGATTTACTAAAGTGCTATCTTGACTTCAGAAGCAAAAAGTGCTCATTTATCACTGCTCCGTAGCACATGCAATGAAGTGTGATCGCATAAATGCGCATAAGACCGGGCGAATCTCCCTACCAAAATCAACTCACTAAGTGGATTCTTCGACTAAGTTCCTCGTAAACAGGATTACAGCTCGGCTGCTGACCACATATGCTTTATTCTTGAATTGGCCAATATAATTTTTGATTATGCGTTTTCGGAAGATACCATAGTTTTGCTACTTCTTGCATCATTATATATGTATATGTGCATATGCATAAGGTGTTCGATATAGGCCCTATTCTTCAAGTTCCTCACAACTCAACTTGCAACGGGAATAGGGTGAGAATTCGCACACTGCCAGTCTTTGTGTGACTGGGAGGAGAGAGGAAGGATAATCGCTTCGGGAGCAAATGTACGCGAAGATTGCCAAGAGAGGAGTCCATTCTCATTCCTCCTAAAAACGACCTTACCTTAAAGAACCTTTCTGCTAAAGGATGGTGATTAACAGTCAAGTGAACAGCATGGGCTCTAATAGCCAGCTGTGCTGTGACAGTGGAGAAGAGTTGCCGGTTGAGGCAGTGCCGCGATGAAGTGCAACAATGGAGACAAAGCAAAAAATTTGGTGTTTGTACATTAGAGAGGTGGCTTTCATGGCGAAGCAAGGAGTTGGGTTTGTTCTGTTTTCCGTTCGCTGGTAGTGCGTTCATGCTCCGTTTGATCCGCAAAAAGTAGATTTCGCATTCCTCATTTCGTAAACCATTTACGTGTTAAGTCTCTGGAGGTCTTTATTCAAAGCTAATACACAACACATCATATGACACTACCGGCCCATATGATATTGCTACGTGGTGTCAGCCGTCAGCATTCTTGGCTGGACGTGGGAACATGTGAGTAAAAATGGTCGCCTTGAAACAACATCTGATCAATTGCGTAGGTTCGTTTTGTTGCTTGAAATGCATTGGAGTTCTCTTCGTCTTCTACGGCGTCAATACCTTGCGCTTCTCTCATTTTAAGTACCAGCGCTTTCCTACTTGTAATCCAGTGTTGGAAAGAGCACGTGGTGCCAAATGATAAGAATAAGAACCGTAAGCATTTATAACGGTAACCACGTGATACTCTCCTCAACGTTCCTCACTAATAACTGGAAGGATCAAAGAGAGCGCTGGCTTGTTACACATCACTTACCCACTGCCACAGCGAAGCTTTGTGATATTTGTGAATAACAATTCACGGGCTACTGCTGGACATGCGAGGATGTGAGGAGACTAAATGAGGAGGTGAGTGTCGATGGAGATTATACTTCACAATTCAATAAGGGTAGGAACGTGAAAAATACGTTAGTGAAACGTAAGCTTTTTATTAATATTAGGGCGCTGAAATTCCGCTTAGAAGATTCCGATTTATCCTGTGGGAACGTGATTCATATTTAGTGTTGCAATTAGGAAATTGACTCCTGATTTTGCAAATGGACTTGCGTTGCAGACAAAGTAGTTAGCATTTCAAGGCCCCAGAAAGCCTTCACGTTTTACTGTTTATCAGCAAAGCAAATAGCAACTAGCTTGTCATTTTTAGCCTCTGGAGGAAGTCAGTGTAAAATAACAGCATTTAATTGGCTTCATTTCCACGTCCTTGGTGGTGGTTAAATGAAAAAAGTTTAATTTTAACCAAAAAACTTCTTGTATCTTTTTGATTTGCTTAAATATACTTAAAATATGTTTGGAAAGTTGAATAAAAGTGCAATATAATCTTTGATTAGTATAGTTGCACTTCCAGGTGACGATCTCCCACAAAACAGAACAGAGGGACAGTGTACAGAGGTGCTTTGCAATATTCATTCTTGGGCTGAACATAAAGGGCTACAGTGGACGAGACCAACTGGTAAACATCGCACTGCTCAGAGTGCAGTAGCGCTAGGAATGCGTCCTATTTTCTGATAGACTTGCACTTATCCTGCAATAACTTGGGTGTTTTGGACCGCAGACATACAAATGCTGCCACTTGCGAGGACGGCTGAAAGGCTCCTATGCGTTAGTGACAGTTAAGCACTCAAAGTGCCTCAGTGATTTCGCGTGGGTGATGCACTTTAGCGACCAGCCATGGGTGCATATGAAGCAAATTAACAAAATATGTTAATGCTTTTGCCCCTAACTCTCTACTAAGTCATTTGAGTAGCATGTGAAATCAAGCAATCACTAAATTAGAGAAGGTAGTGCTTGCTTCAATTATGGGCATTCTATGGAATCCCATCCGGCGGAAACTCAAGTGCATCTTTATCTAGTAACACTTTAGAAAATTAATTTGGGCAAATTTTATTCAGCAGTGCTTTTTAGCTTTCCAAGCCTATCGGTTTTGAAAACGCTGCTAATTTTACTTAAGGTGTGCTATATATTTGTATCATTCTTAATCATTCGTACAGCTCGCACGCACACATATGTGCATAAATAAACAGGTGGCTCCTATATTTTTACGCAAATAAAAAATTGACATAAATAAACAAGTAAATTAAAATGGATGTCAATTTAATTGCCAATGCAGAAGTTCAATGCGAGCGCCCACTATGGAATATGACAGACTATTTGCTCTACATTTTCTGGCATAAACAGTTATCATCACAATATTCATGCAAGTACTGAGTGAAAAAGTGGATTAAGTAGCATTACTAGGTCAATATTTATGCCGTTTGACTACTTCTAGTTAGCAAGCTAAGTATTAGAGGCCAAGTGGCATTGCCTCTTTGGAATTGGTGCATTCTGTAACCGGCATTGCCACCCACTTCCTCCCCACTTTTACAACTTCCACACAACTAAACTGTAATGGAGCTTCTCTGTCACATTCACCGCTGCAATTCATCCTTTCTTCACACTTCCCCATCAATTTATGCCATGAATCTTTTTCATAATAGGTTTGCTTTCTCGCCGCTGATAAGGTCAGTTTTGTGCAACAGCCACATCAGCTCACTTCCCTCCTTGATGCTCGTCCGAAAAAGGGCACCAAAATCCTCTTAATTTTAGCACAATTATCGATCCCCTCCTTCTCTTCACCATCGACTCAACAACCAAAATCATCGCCACCAGTATAACCATCTTCACACGCAACAATGGGAATGAGGACAAGACAGAACGGGTGAAAGTGCTGATGGAAATGTATTCTTCTTCACAATAACTAAGAGTGGGTGTGGAAATTGTTGCCCTTAACAGAGTTGTGTAATGCGTCGTTCTTAAATTGTAAGCACAAAGTGAAGGGCTTCGTGAATTCCCGTCAAGTCCTAACAGTCACTTTACGCACCTCTCATGTTTACGTTAGAAAGCGAATGCTCAAAGGAACCGCAATGACAGGTATAGGGATTGGTTAGTAAGGACAAATAAGGCCCTGTCATTCACAATTATTCGGCATGAAAACAACACACAGCTTAACACCCTGCAAGCATAAATTTTAATTAATCATTTGAAGCATTGTACAGTAAAATAGATAAACGTAAAATTGTGTAATCGATCGTACAAAACGTTCTTCCATTGGTAGCTACCTGGCTTTTCTTTAACGCATTCTCACCTGCCACCGTAGGCTGCGCCTGCAACTTACTACAAGGTGCTCAGGCACCATTTTGCTAAGGAGGAAAAACCACTTAAAGTTGCTCCTGACAAGCGATTTAAATGACCTAATCGTAAAGCATGGGGTTCTAATACAGCCTTCCAGGCAAACACATTCAAGTCTCAGAGAAGCCATTGCTTTGTTTTTTGAATGCCGAAATTGAACCCACGCTTGGGTGGTCACTGATGTTTAATTCCGAAAGGTCAAAGCAACTCCAAGAGCGGAGTTTTAACTAGTCAAGTAAAAGTTAATAAATGGCCATTCAATGCACTCTCGAGACAACTACAACCAATAGACCACGACATTGGGCACCATAAGTATGTATAGCAAAGAACTGAATGAATAAGCGTGCATGAATAAAATAGGCACATGCAAGTGGGAAGTTAATGCATGAGCAACAAGCATTTGACAGAGACAAAAACCGCTTTGTTAAAATTAGGTTCCATAGATCAAAATCCATCCTTATTAAAACAATAAACTAATCACAAGCTGCCTGAACAACTTAAGTGATCGCCAGAAATATTGTGCATTAAAACAAGGCATGTGAGCGGCCAAAGGAATGGATGAATAGGTATAGGTACATTAGATGTTTATTCGTAAGAAATTTATGAATAACGAGTAATTCGTAAGGTTAAACGTCTTGCGAAATTATAGGTAGTGAAGCGGACAGGCAAGAATCGGAGGTAGAGGAAGGGAGTGAAGTGGGCCGAGTTGGTTTTAAGCAGGTGATTCGAGTGCGGAGAAGGAAATGAAAAGACTTGCAAGGTTGTAGGGTGAAAAAGATGGATTTTGACAAATGGGTCTGGGGAATGTGTATAGGCCGAGATAGAGAGCGCATGAAGGTTTGAGTAAGCCTTGGCGGTTACGTGTGGGTGCTTCTAGCGTTTGGGCTCTCGTGATCCCTGTGCCATCTAGTAGTGACCACATGATGTCTATGGCAAAAGTTTGTTAGTCCATTATCACTAGATTTGCGCACAGACTCGGCCTCTGGACACAGTAGGGACTCAAGAGTTTTCCCGCGGCGCATCATGCAACTGTAAGGGATTTTGGTGCATTGGAGTCCGTTATCGTGAAGTTGGCGCAGCCGTACGGTGACTACGACCCCACCAATGGGATTCTCTCACATGGGCTGCCGCGTAGAGAGATAGGAGCATGACAGGAAGCAAAGTCAGGTCATTGATATATTCATCCCCATAATAAAATCACCACCCAGTTTTGGGGCAAAAAACAATAATGAATCAATCAGAAACTCGGGGTTAATTAACCAAAGCATCAAACTTTATGTCCAAATCGATAGCAAGGACACATGAATCCATGTAGTCGTTGCAAAGTTACTTTATAGAGCCTGCAACACCTAACACCACGTTACTGACGGTGGTGCTCGTCTTCCTGTTCCTTGGCATTGCATCATGTATGACAATGTTAAAATCCTTGATTCAACCATTAGTGAGCCTTGGCGTTTATTTGTAGCAAACCAACTTTCGCAAAACCCAATAATGCTGTTAGAAAATTGAAAATAAACACTGGATTGTACGTTTTCAGAATCACAAGCACTCACAAACTTATATACACACGGCGCTGCTACCATTTTCTCATAATTCTGCTGCTTAACCTCAATTTCATTGGTTTTGAGTAAACGTTAATGTCTTGTTAGCCACTAACCACGATATTTTTGTTATTATGGCAGCAAATGATTATTTTGGACGGAGATTGAATCAGAATGGTTAGGTACACATTTTACACAAACCTAATGTGGGATTTTGTACTAAATCTATGTCAAACAGACCGCATCAACCTTAAGGTAATATATGTGTTGACTGCGATGTCATGTGAATTTTTTTAGGCACCTAAATGACTGCTTTAAAAGAATGTGGTTTGTCTTTATGATAAATACCATGTTGGTATTGCAATTAATGCCCTAGTATAATCATCCTCCCCCCAAATCTGTGTAAAAGGACAAGATTATGATAAATCAGCAGCTACCAGGTATCATTGGTAAGTCAGCTAGAATTCAGCAAGGTACAAGGCAGAAGTCAAATAAACTACGTTTATAGAAAGGGTAAGTTACCGTGATTTCGGAGGAGAATTTTGCAACCCTCTGTTTTTTATCGACTTGCTCTTGTTCAACGCAATAAATACCCGCCATCAAAAATGTTTAGAATAAATGATTCATTAAGCACGCTAGAAATGAGATGATTCATTTACAAAACACTTCACCAATCTCACAACAATGGGCATACTACAGTCCAGGTGCCTCATTGTTCTAGCGCTACCAACAACTTCCCATAAAACGAACGAACGTCTTAGAAGCAGCTGTGTTCATAGTACCATACGCTTGTATGCATTAGCCAATATTTATCAAATAAACATAGTACAATCTTACCGGCTACATGGCACATTAAATGCAACGAACTTTGCCAAAGAGCACACTATTTAAGCAGACTTGTTCTTTGTAACGTCGCTTTAAATATCACCCTTCCTTTAAAGACAGCATGGAGAAGAGTCGTGTCGTGAGGTATCCATAATGGTATCATTTAAAAACGAAAAATGAAGTCAATTCTTTTGATTCTTTAATTCAAATAAATGATTGTGCTTAAAAGAGACAGGCAAACCACCGATTTTCACCAACTATCCTAGAAATTTCATGCATTTTTAACTACTCATTTGCCATAATATTTTTCAGGTTAACTTTGCGTCGCGGTAAGTTGCATCCCAGCTTTTAAATGTTCCTTTGTAACCTTCACGTTTACCCAACGCAGCAGATAAAATTTGCATATTATTTACAATTTTAAAAGCACCTTCTGAGTGCATATGATCTATGCTTTGAGCGACGCATAGGCGAATCTGTCCCACTTTTATTGCGTGTAGTTTCGTCGAATATATTTCTGCCAAATGCAAGAGGCGAAGTCACATTACCGTCTGATGACCTAACCAACAGTCTTTAGACTAAATTTAGAACTTAACTTTTCCTTTTGTGCGTCTGTCTCAAGACATCCAAGGCAGACTTGATTTCTGCTTCTGTGCATTAGAAGCAATGAGAACGCAGTTTGCTATAAATAAATTAGCTAGTCCTTCAAATTGGCATTATTTACTAAGAAACAATAGCGGATGTCGAACTGGTCCGTGCCTGGCTTAAAGTGGCGATTGTCAAGCTTATTCCATGCAAGCAAATCTGCATTTCGTCAAATTCGTACAATCAGTGGGATGTATTCACAAGAAAGCAACTGGTTATAACCGTAAACGAACAGCTTACAATAAACGGCGCCTTAATAAAGGCATGGGTGGGGGTCGGTTCCAAGACTTACCAAATCGGAGACCACATATTCGGACACAGCTGTGCATGTCATGAGGCACAATCACGAGATTAGCTACGCTAGCTCAGCCCTAATTCCTTCTGACCTCAAATGACTCAGCCTTATTAATCCTCACAGTCACAATTGCCATCGGACGTGATTTACTGCCACCGTGTTAGATAAAAGCTAAGCTCTTTGAGAGAATTCAATTCCAACCAACCAATATTAATGCCAGACGTTTGTCATAGAGCCTCAAAATGGGTGTCTTGCTAAAGTTTTGCAGTCATTGTCGTGTAATGTTGACGACTTCATGTCACTGGCCCCTTTCGGCTCCAAGATAGGTTTCGTCGTAATTAATGAAACAATTCATTTGAACCTAGTCTGTGGGCAAATGGTGGAGTATTAGTAGGGACACAAAGGCAGAGTGCATTAAAAAGGAGCTTATTTGGTTAAATAGCATCTACCTGTTGCCGTTAATTGTCGAACTAATCTCCTCTTTGGGACTGTCACCCAATATTCTACTTTAAACGTTATTTCGCATCGTTAGAGCTGGTCGAATGTGATTGTTGTGCAAATCCATGTGACGTATCTTTGAAGTATGGGCAGCCATGGTGCCGATTTTCATCACCCACTTTGGATGAATGATTTAGGGTATCAGGTGAAACTTAAGGCATATCGTATTAGCCCGATTTCCCCTTTAAGACGCTAATAGGAAGGCCCTCATGGACAGCTGCATACGGAGACAATTTATTTTACTCTGGCTGTTCCAAATCCAAAGTAATGCTTTCCTCGTTCACCATTGCCTATCCTCTCCTAACGCGTTCCAAGGAACTTTAAAAAATATGCTAAGTATTTAACCGGTAGATATACTCACTTGAGTATCTGCTATTTAAGCATTCTGGCTTTTAAGGCTAGCATAGACTGATGATGTGACAAATTTGCCAAATTTTAAGCCCATCGAGACCTGGATGAGGATTATTTATTGACATCACCGTAGTGTCAACACACTGGTTGTCTATGTATCGTCCTGCTCCATATTTTGCGCAATCAGTAATGCTGTCCAAAAAATGGGAACTCCGTCTTCCGTGCTCAGTGGCACCTTGCTGCAGCAATGGCATTGACAACAACTTAAAAAATGCTCTTACTTAGGTTGTCTTCATGTGACTACAGTAGATAATGATTTTAAAAGAAGCCAATCATCGGTAATTTACGCGTTCAGCAATTATACTTTTCATTAGGGCCAAAATTCCTTAAAATGGATGAATGATAAGACTGACGCAGACCAGTTTAGATATATTCCCTTATGCTGAGATTCAAAACATGTCGGTCTACTGAACAGCTTTGCCTATCAGGCGCACAATGTTGTTTTAGTAGGGGGGTCATGACTAAACTGAGGAACCGTGTATTTCATGCCATTTATCACCTACAAAGGGACCTGGCCGTCAAGGTCTGTAAGCAATGGCAAGCATTTCAAAAAAGAAAGTTAGGCTCATATAGATGGAACCGTTGTAATAGATGTAGGCCGAAATGGTTAATTTTACCAACGCTACAAACTATGCGTTCCTTAAAAGGAATTAGCTGGCATTCAAGAGCATATGGGTTCAAGCATTTTCAAGCAGAGAAAATTGGAAGGTAGGAGGCCTTATAAAACATCCTCATAAGCAAAGATTCGCAATGCTAAAAACTCGAAATTTTCGCCTCCATGTTGCTACCAGACAAAATTCCTGCTTAGAGTACTGTCCAATGTGTTGTATCATCAATTATTTAACAAAAGCTCCATTGCAACTCTGCTGAGGCCAGAAGTCAATGCATCCACTTCGCAGCTGTCTGGACCACTGGCCGCCTCCGTCATTCTGACTCATACTTATGTCAAGACGAGGTCATTCAAATCCTCCCCTACATAGACGCCAATTATTTCAACCTCGACACCTCCGTCATGCGATTATGTTAGCACGTCCAAATAATGGTAGGTTCTGGCAACAAGTGCTTATTTATCGTTTGCGTGACCTTCATTTCCCCCTGGTTACCCACTTGTTCATTGTTTTTGCACCATATTTCATTTATTCGACTCCCACGTTATCAGTGATAGCATATTTTGCAAACGATGCAGGCAAAAATTAATTCACGATGCAACATTACCAATTTGTCACTTGAAGTGGCGCTAAAATTTGTGAATATCTTTACGTTCCAGATTTGTCGGAAGTGGATTTTTTTACACCGCGTTTCGCCACGGCCCTGTTTGTCAGGTTAACCAATTGCCATGGCTAGACAAGCACCTGTGCCATATGCTCTTTCATTAACGATCTTCTACTTCTTTTAAGGGTGCCCAGAAACCATTCTTTTACCAGAAGAAGCAAAGCGACTCTTATTGACTACTTTTGTTGTCACCCTTGCAAGACAAAGTCTGCAAATCAGCGCATTTTCGTCTTTTACCCAGCAAAGTGCGGGTCGATGTTGAACAGAAAACCTAAGCTACGGACAAAAGCATCCATGCAAACTTTTGTCCTACATAGATGCTTACGTACTTATGATTTTACCTAGAGATGTTTGGGTAAAATTATCTTGAAGGTCGCGTTTATTAGAGAATCGAGGAGGAAGTGATTACTGTGACTGCGTAATCTACCTGGTAGTACCTTAGTAGTTCAACAAGAATGACCCAATAGCCGCTTTAGATTTTACTTGCACCTCATCAAACGTTGATTGTTGCGGTCCATGTTGATAAAACGCCGAATAATTCAAGTGAGATGAAATGCCTCCATCTCGACTTGAAGGTGGCGCATTCGTATCGATTTTGAAGTTATGCTGGATGTCACAATTTGGACATAGAAATGCAGGAAGGTCAAGTCTCTACGTGGTGAAAGCATTCTTACTTGAGCCAAAAGTCAGGATGAGCGTTCATATGAAGAGGAAGAAAATGATGCATAGACGTATTGCGACCTTAGCTTATTAACATCCTTAACATTCCCATTCGGTCCCATGTCCTTCATGCGTGTATTTCTGCCCCCTTTTAAATGAATGGGAGATTCCATACTAAGAACTGATTAATTTTGCCCATCAACCTTCAGACAAACCGAAAACACGGAATTCACAGCAAGGATGCATTCGCTTGAAATGCACAGCAATTCCCACGCAAGTATACGGCGTTGACCGCTAATAGTGGCCATCATGACGTCTGATACTTCCCTCACGTCCTTTCGGATAGTTGGGTCTACATGCCCTCCCACTAAGGAACGAATGGCAGCTTTTACAAAAGTGTCTAAAACATATTCATCTATTCTACTTATTTCCAGATCACCGCATGGGTGTGAAATTGCCCAGATATATCGAACGCCACTTTGCTAATGCTGCTGGAATGTATTATTTCGATCAGATGGTTACTAGGACTTATTAGCGATCTTAAACTGCCTCCTGGTGCCGAAGCACCATAGGAACGATGTCCGAACCCTCATTTATAGGGTAAACTTAAAAAAGAAATGCACTATATTAGCAGGCTTATTAATTTGTTGCAAATATAAACAAAATCTATCTCTATGTACACGAGTTAGGTCACGTTAAGGCGAAAGGTCAACTTGCTCCCCCACGATGTAAGGCCCGAAGCGTTAAATCAAACTTTGTCAAAACTCATCGGTTTGTCCAGTCAGATGCCTCATTCCCTCGTCACTTTTAACCAATCATCCATCAGAAGGGTGCAGTGATTTACTTATTAGCCAATAGAAAACCAAGGTATGGGCATCGATCTATCAAAGAATGCATAAAGGCTGGAGGCATCGATGGGTTTCATATTTGAGCGAGTTGATGCCTTGGCTTGTTATTTTCTTTCGCTCCATAATCCTACTGTTAATAATAACATGCGAATGGATTTTAAAAAAGAATCAGCTAATTTCGGTGTTTTCAATTTATCTCGAATTCAAGGCAGCATGGGTTTAAGTGAGTGCTTTTCAGTTACTTTGTCCCTCTCGAATTTTAATGCCGTAGGAGTTTGACCTTCATTGGTTGATTTAACCATCGCTCTGCAAAATGTATCTACCGAGTTATTCCTTTTCCTGTGACCCTTTAAAATTCATCAAAAAACAGAATAATTAAGCCTTAACAGATTCAGTAGTCTTGAGATTCTTGCAGATAGGGACGGCACTACCGATTTGTCGTATCTGGATTGGAAAATTGCTAAAGTACGTTGCTTCCCTGTTGGAAATTTGCTCTGGCATAACTCACTTGAACCCATTTTCCGGCGCATGTGATAAAGCCGGTAGGACACGAATGTTCCCTTTTTCTTTTTTATGCACACTAATTTGTTAGTAGTACACACCCGCCACAGTGACTCATTTGTGATCTAATAACTTCTCACCTATTTGAATGTGCGCCCCTCAGTTTGACAACCTAGGCAAAATTTTAAGATTGCAGCTAATTTTATCGTGAAAAATGCATGGGCAATTTTGTTAGCACCAATTAGGAATATTCATATACTGTTGGTAGAATAAACTTATTGTGGAAATCTGATGGACCAGTGAGTTAGGGGATAAATTTGCACTGCATTTATTTGCGTGCTGACGTTATCATCTGAGTAATCTCAAGATTTCTCCACTTTAAAACAAAGGCTGTACCGCAAATACCCTTTCTGACTCAAGAAAACCTGCTCGGCGGACGCTATCAAATGAAACTTTCTCGCCTTCCACCAGTAGTAACCAGGGTCAATACCTGTCTTTGCTGGCCTCCGTAAGCGCAAACATTAATGCCACACAATAATTTGTTTGTAAATCAACTGGGAAATACATGCAGAGGGCATTAATGGGTCGCCAACTACTCAGATGCCCCCGACTATGTATGTGGGGAAGGGATGGAATGAATACGCACCCATTTTGTGCTATTTTAGTACCCGACAACATTTTCACAAATCCTGCTTGCTCAACAACAACCCAAATATTCATGCCCGCTACCGTCTGCAACTCCATCTGAAACCTATTCGATCACATCCCTGATACCGACTGCAGTGATTTGGCCCTCGTTAACGGAGAGGCCTGATGCTACTCTAGGTGGCGACGCTTGGTGGTCCACCGGTAATGCGCATCACGACTCGCGGCAACTCTTGCTGCAGCATCACCAGTCGCAGCAGTTTCTCACCAATTTAATTATTAATTCTCAATTTTATTTGCTTGAGGTTATGCTACCTACATTATCAAACATTCCACCTAGTGACGCAGGTAGGCGTCGTTATCCCCTGTTGCCGCAGAAGTTTGGCCTTTTTAATCATATGTTGACATGCTTTAGTTCCAGTAGCTCAACCGTTTGCAACCAGCTATCCTCAATCTAAAAAGGATAAGTTAACAACTTTTTACTTCTTGATTCGCCTCCTTAAAGTTGAGTTTTTAATTCATTGTGTTCTTTTTGCCCTACCTAGTAGCGGTTAGTCATGACTTCGTTCAGGCGTCAACTGCCCATCTTCGTCAACGAATCGTTGGCTGTGAGCCGTTGATAAGAGGTCCCCAAGGTTCCAAATTGTTTATCAATCATCTTCCACAGGAATATGATGCAAAGACCTAGGTGACCTGTTTTCGCCATTTGGACGAGTGATAAGTGTGAAGGTGCCTGTAGACAGAGTAACACATCGAAGCAAATGCTTTGGTACGTACAGATGTTGCGTCAACTGCCTTTAGTGGTTCCACTTTCTCTGTTGATTGAAGTGCGTCCATTTTACAGGCTTTGTTCGCTACGACGATCCTGTGAGTGCGTTGAATGCCATGCGTTCAATGAATGGTTGCGTTGTGGGGGGAACAGATTAAAAGTTCATCTGGAGCTCCTTATAGGTGGACCTTTTGTAAGCTATAGATCTTAAAGACTGTTATAGCTCCAATTAATAACCTTTGCGAATTGCTTTCCCTTTTATTCTTAGTAGCCGGCCAAGATCATGCATCGCATTCTTTGGCACGATTCCGCTGCCTAATATTTGAATTTACACCCCCATTTATCCGATTCATTCCAATCTTGTAAAACGCTTTATGCTCTTAACGGTAAGTGAGCTGTTTCCTCATAAGTACCCTAATCTGTTTTAGCTTTCATCTTAGAAGAACTTGAGTTTTAGCCTTCTATTAGGATGATTTAGGCGCCATCTCTCAGTGGTGCATGGGTGCCATTTAAGTGTTTGCCTTCTACTCTCGCCATTGTTGTGCTGCATGAAAATCAGTGACTATGATTTTACCATCTCTTAACTTGATGTATGCAACGCAGATTCCCGCAGTGAGAGTCGTGCCTTAGGTGGTTGTTGAAAATGACTTCTGCGTGTTTTGGTTAATGATACCTTGTGATCAAATCGACTGTATTCCTACGTTGATTTCTTTATCTAACTCTCCATCACAATATTTTGCATGAACGCTTAGCTTGAGGCACACATTGCATGGCACTATTTTCCCATTTCTTCGCCTTAATAACACAACTATTATTTTGTTTTAGATCATAGTCACACGAATGGGTCAACCGCTATGTTCATGCAACAGCTTTCATTTTCATTTGATAAATGCCTTACCAACTCTTTAACTTTGAATTTTCAAATCCGAGTGATCATTTTAAGAAAGTATTTGGTCCATTTTTCCTAGCATTGATAAGCCACCTGCGTTCAAGAGAAAGTGAGCACTAAGAATTCAAAAAACGATTTAAAAAATGGATTCGTTTCTTCTTATCACGGGTTTACCAACTAATTATCTAACGTGTGATTTTTATAACGCTTAACCCTACCGGTAATTGCTGCTGGGTGTAATCTTCAGTTCCTGCTCTAATTGCCGAAATTGGAGATCGAATTAGAGCATTCAACCACACAGACGTTCTAATCACTAAATAAAGACCATAGCGGTACATGAATACACCCTCGTCTCTAACGTCTGAACGGGATTCATGTGAATGGCCAAATAGTGCCCAGTCAAAATAAGTACTATGTGGCCAAAATAGATTACCTATTTGTCAAAGGATTCCGACGTAATCCTAGTGCCTCCCCCAGTTTTGGCTGGATTTTTATATGAATTTGTTGCATAATGTTGTTCAGTGCTAATGGTCGCGCTGTCCGAAACGTAGTTGCAACCGTTGACGAGTCTGTGATCCATCTAAAGAGAAGAGAGCCATCATCAAAAGTGATGTTTAATGTCGTGATGTTTTGGGAAGCATCGCAGTCGTAGGAGTCAGCGCGAGAGGATGATGACAGTACAGCGTTGGATGTTGTCTATCAAGGTCTACATAGGGGTTTTTGACAAAACACATGGAAAATGTGGGTAGAGACGCCAGTGTTGCCAACGTGTGTACCCTCCATCATTATATCGGTTGACCTTACAATATCGAGGGTATGCATCTCCATTAGGAGTTGATGACATGCAGTCAATTTTGATTACAGGTAATCGCCGTGACTAAAATGAAAGGAAAAGTTGCACGCAATTTGTCTACCACTATAGCGTAACCGACTTAAATTTCAGTCATTAAGATTTCCGATTAGCTTGCTACGCAATAGGAGTACACTTCCTACTTGTAAGACGGCATAAAATTCGGCATTGATAGCGTGGTGAGTAGCATATGATTCTGATTTATGAAAAACCAACTCAAACCCTTGTCATGTAAAATTTGAGAATCAAGATATGACAAAAGCCCAAATTCATGTGGAGTTGGGGTCTTATTGTGCGGCTAAGTAAGCACAAAGAGGAACATGGAAACTGAGGAGACAATTTTATCTACCCAGGTAGTTGCTGTGCACCTACGCTTGGCAGCTAAGTCGACCACGTTGTAATGCTGAACACCATTGAAAAAGAATACGGCTTTTTAGGGAAGTAGATAAACGTTTTCCTTCCTTACCATAAGTATGCAGCAGCCTTTGTCTTCACCCATATTACTCTCAGTTCCATCATTGCCAAGGCTCTGTCTAGGTCATCCGTAGTGACGACATTATCTTCTATTGCACCCTAGTAAGCTGTACATACAACCTTTCAGTCCCGGGTTAGTAATTCCTGTTACCCTTCTCTCCCTTCATTGTCTCAACGTGACCTCTTTGCCATGTTTGAGAGTCAAATCCTTTTGCTTAAAAATGGCACTTTTTAAATGCTTTGCTGTTAGCTACGCAAGCTAAAAAAGCATTAACCTAAATGATGGCTTTAAATTTACCCACTGTTTCGCCTTGCATCTAGATTACGTAAAGTAATAGCCGACCTCATCAGCCTTGGTGACATACACAAGGAGAAGGTGGCAGTAGGCTGATCTCACTAGCCTCATTATCAACAATGCTAAACGCCAACGCCAAATTACCTCCGTTACGCGCCGATAATAATTTTGGGCACACTTGATTTTGCCCAGCGTCCTACTGGCATGACTTTAGCGTGCAATAAATAAGTTATTCCAAGAACAAATCAATATTTAATTTACAGCACACCCTGAAATATCTCTTTGCTGTTAAAAAAACCAGCCCATAAAGCCATTTATTATTTTACCACACTTATTGTGCTTAAAAACTGACCTAGCGTTTGTTAGGGTTAACTTTACCGTTCATTTTCGCTTCATTTTAGCGTGTATCACGATCATCTATTAACTATAAGTAGCATACTTAATGTGGGAAATCCAGGGCTGTGCAGAGCAAAACCATATAAATTGGATTTAGAACGCAACCAGCAGATCCTGCATGCTATTTGTAGGTCACCTTAGTAAATAAGACACCCAAACTAGACGATGAAGAGGACTTTTGGGCACAAAAGCTCTGCTGTCTAGGTTTCTCGGTCCATGCTGCACTTTATTAGCGTTTCTGCTACTTTCATCTCCTCTTTTTTGATGAATGTACTCTGCTGGATAATGTTGTGGTTTTAAAGTTACAACAAGATTATTACCCAACTGGTTCGCCACTTTTGAGGAAAATGGCGTAAGTCCCTCTGGTTCTAATAGGAATGAGGAAAGGCTGTGTTGGAGAAAGCAGGATGGGGAAAAAGGGAGCTCATTTGATTGCGAGTATAGTACGAAGGTCCTGGATACGAGGTTAAGGTGTTCAGTCGCCCATTGTGCTTATTATTTTGCTGGGTCGTAACGAACTTGATTATTCACCTTGCGAGTTGCTATCTAAAAGCCCAGCGATTCTTGACCAAAGTGAGTAAACAAACTGCTCGGTATCATATAACCGGTAAAAGCAGATCTTTCTCAAGTACACTTCGTTAATATAGCCCACTTTTTGGTAGAGATAGATAAGCACACTGGTCAGAGTCCTTCCTGGTTGGTGATGAATGGGACCTATAAAGCAAAACATTCGAGAAGTTCGATGTCAGGAGTTATTATAGCCTCTAGCGGCTATGCCAGTGTGAGAAGTTTAACTGAAGATTTTACTACAGACTTTTAATTTATTTTTACTAAAATCTAAGCTTTTTGAATAAGGAGGGAGTCAGTGACGCCGCCATTAAAGTAATGTGCTCAGCGCTTATTCTCTCGTGTCATTTGATTGGCTGCTGCATTGATGAACGATTGCGTTAACTGTCGCAGCTCAAGACATTTAGTCAGAACTCCTGGACTGTAGAATGAGTTGGGAAGGCTAGGTAATAAAGTAATCGTGAGGTGGCATGATATGTATAAGTTCTGGTAACCAGTGTGCTCGCAGAATTAGGTAATGATTTGAAAATCAACAATGACTTAAATACAAATGTCATTGCAGTGCTATGTACTCACATGCATTGACCGAATGTTCATCTGATAAACAGAGTACAACCTTTGCCAGGGACATGGGTTTCTGCTGCTTTAGGACAGACACATTAGTGGCAAAGCATTTGATGGAGGCTTTACAATGTAATGAGGCAACTTTACACTGTAGAACCAGTTGCTATC
The DNA here is from genome assembly GCA_001923025.3 of Taenia multiceps. Classification (NCBI taxonomy): domain Eukaryota; kingdom Metazoa; phylum Platyhelminthes; class Cestoda; order Cyclophyllidea; family Taeniidae; genus Taenia; species Taenia multiceps. Next base: position 71,489,374 of record CM010311.1, on the reverse strand, counting down.
GGTCGTATCCTTCGCATAAGGACCAGATGAAAAAGGACATATCACGTAATTTGATTAAGAGTATCAATTTATAGCCGAAAGATTGAGGTCCAAACTTTTTGACTTTTTAGATTTGATTAATGCTGAGGCTTGTAGGAGATAGATGAAACACAGATTTCTATTAATCACTGTGAACGACCTGAAGAATCGCATGCACTTTGCTTTGCGGTTACTGCACCTTAGGCACCGCTCTCAGAACAATTTGGCGTCAAAAGAAGAGATTAGTTACAAATGGTGCTCTATAAAGTGCCTGATTTTATGTCATTTTACACTTTGGTCAGAAATTATGATTCACTTGATTCGAGTGGTTCGGGTCAGTTACCACTTTTAAGGTAAACGGAACCTTTCCCACTTAGTTGATATCACTGAAGGCTTGCTGATTCTGAAAAACCCTTACCGTTGTATCATTTTAAAAGACTTACAGTGGCTAGCATCTGTCCCTTTATGGAACCCTACAACCCATTTAACAGGACTCTTGTAATAATCACAACTCGATCTCAAATAGTTTAAGTCGATCAGCGAAGCAAAGTCCTGATGAGATTAGATTTTAAAGTCCTCTAATTTCGATGCGATCAAACTAAAAATATGAATGCTGTAGCAATTAGAAAAGAAGCCATCGTTAAAGTTGAAAAATGTAAGTCGCTTTAACTAATGTTGTTTGATTAGTATTATTAAAAAATAGTGTAATTTAGGTTAGGTTTTATCAGATGGGAAGGTGCTCACCGCAATCATGGGATGTTTTCCAAGGACACATCGATTACTGATGTAAATCACGGTTTAGTAGCTTAGTAGATGGGCAGTAAAATCATGTAGCTCATAAATTCTTGCAATCAACAGTCACTCGGCTACGACAGCTATGCTTGGAGCTATACAACCAATGTATTGAAATTTACGCTTTGAATCAATGATACTTTTGCTAAGTTTGCATTGCACAATTTCATCCATTGACCATGTGGAACATTGCTAATTGGATCAGACAGATTGTCAAACAGGTTTGACCAATATTATGCGGGGATGTGTAGTCCATTTGAAATCTGTAGCCACCAGCATTTGGTGGGCCAGGTGTTTCCAACCTTAATGTTAGCAAAAAAGACCTACTTAGTCATTTCATCCTACCATCAAGTCCATAATTTTTGTCTGTATGGTAGAGTTCCAGAACATTAGCAGTAAAGTGGTGCAAGTGCTACAAATAGTCTAATTTCCGTGGCCCCACAATTAGTTCTTGCCCTGCTCAATTTGCACTAAAGACGATGAGTTTAGTAAAGGGGACTTCACGAAGGACAGGGCATCATGTCGACAATAACATTTGCCATCATGGTAATTCCACGGCTACCGTAAGCGCCCTTTGCTAATTTACCCAAACCTAATGAAAACTTATCTCTGATCGCTTAACCTATTATGACGAATTCAAATGGGATAGGTCAGAGTCTGTTCATTCCATCCATTTAATCCATTTCATCCATTTTGTTTCAAAAGTTAATGGTTTAATGTGTGCCTTCTCCTACACTGGACATCTAACCCTTGAAATCACTGTCGTACATTTAAAATAATTAAGGCCTTCATTAATTCATTTACTGGCCTAATATTTTACTTAGAGCTCCTACGTAACGTAAGCATCAACCTTTGCAGGGATAATAAGGAAGGGAACACCAATTGCAAAAGGGGTGTGGTCCTAAAGAAGGGCCAACATAGAAGGAATGTCCAACAACGGTTGTTTATTCGTCTTAGCTTCCAACCATGACCTATTTTAACGACTTTAAGCCGCTACATGTATGTACAATCAAATTTGTTAAAAGCTTTATCAAGTAACGAAACCTAGCCTATTGGTGAGCAAAAATATAATGCCTCTTAATAAAAGGTGCTTAATCCTTCATCTGACATACGTGTGAAATTATTTAATTTGATTAACCTTACATCTCTTTTAACTCTTTAATCGGTTCTCCCTAAAAGCCCTAGTTTATTCTGCTTTAGATGAACGCGGTGAAGCTGCAATGCACGACAATATGCCGAGTATTCACGCAGATAATGCGAAAGTGTGATTAAGGTTGGAAATGAATAAAACCCATGGACAGGTCACTTAAAGGTAGTTGCAACAGTAGTATAAATTTGAAGTTTTGTGACGAATGTACTCGTTGGCTGGGACCACCGCAGAACTAGGGAAAGGCTGGCCAAGCCCTTCTGTAGTATTGCTCTAGCATAACCAATTTTTAGTAGAGAAGAACGTTTTTTTAACTTAAAGCTAAAAGTATTAAAATATGTAGGTGGCAAATCTAATTTTATTTACAAAATGCTTGTTGTGATGCAAATGCAACTTGCGGGACAAGTACAGCCATTTCGGTGATGCAGTATCACTGTAGCTATAGATCACGGATTGCTACTGCAGTCAGATAGCTTATTTCATGGAGCACTTTCAATTAGTACCTCGAAGTTTCGATCCTAATATTTGGAATGTGAATTTTGCGCTTTTGGCGAGCATGAGAACATAAGTGAAAACTTAGGATATTTGAAGTAATATTCCTAATTTTCGTGCAGATTATAAGCATTAGACTTTATTTTTAACAGCTACTTTTACCTTTTTAGCAATCATTTGTGCCTATTTAAAAAGGCTAAAAAGCTGTGATGCAATACTTTGGATAGTCCTGCATTATGTCGCAAATGCAAGACATAATGCTAATTCAAAAGTAGAAAATAATTGCTCTAGCCTCAATGGTACATAGATGATATGAAAGTCTTCTGGCTTAAAAGAAAGTATGATTGTACTTTCTTTAGCAGCAAGTGTCCAATGCCTAGCTAGTTATAAGTACAGAATACGATGAAGACAAAGGGTAAATGGAAAGGGCGATTAGAACCAGCTCCACTATTACGGATGCCTATTAGGTCTGCACTTCATCTAAACTCTTGTTTTGTTGTTCTCTAGTTCAGTGACAATTAGACATCAGGGTAGAAGGACGAAAAGGACTTTGAGTTTGTTTTATAGCGGAAGACTTGGCATTCTGCACTTCATAATGAAGTTACAAAAGCAGGTAGACAAAAATGCGCTAGTTTGGCAAAACATATCTGACTTGTTGGGGTTCGAAGGAAAAATTGAAACAGCTTTGTGACTTACCTGTACCCTTTCTTCCAATGCTCCTCTCCAGTCGACAAATTCCATATCAACCCTCAGCCGCTCTGTAAGAAGCTAACTATCCGGATAAATAAATTTATTTATTCGAAAAGAGTTTTTTTGTTAAATGCAGTTTTGACCTACTTTCCAAGAGGAAGCTATTTGATCATTGGCTGTATCATTGCGCGTTTTCGGCAGATAAATGCAAATCAGCAATTGATTGATGGAGTAAAGAAGTGCTTTATTTACAAGAGATTTAGAAAGTGATTTAAAAAAGCTACTCAGTGAAAAACTTTCCTTCCGATTAATTACTAAGGGTGTTTTGTTTGTTGCTTAACCGTAGAACGGAACAGACGCTTCAATCATGTTTCTAAGCCTTGTGGAGCGGTAAAAAGCAAAAGAGCAGTTTTGAAGGAATGTACTGCACCATTTTAATGGACTCCAATTTACTACGCCAACTTCTGTCAGACCAAATTTGCTTAAGTGTTACCCACTAAAGCATCAGAAAAGAAGGCAACCAGCAAAGCGTCCATGTTCTTTGGGAGTGGGAGCAATTTTCTAGTGTTTACCCTGCTTTTTGATGGAAATTCCAATTATCACCACAGAAAGTGCTAAGCAGCCACCACTAAATATCCTAAACAGAGGTGTCCATGGATTTTCAGCGGCTTCAAATAGAGAGCTACAGGTTTAATTGACACATTTTTTGGTCGCGAAGCAGCTGTCTGCGTACCTCATTGCATTGCCGGATGTTAAGTGGAGAGTCGGCACCAATTATCAAGTCCAAATCCAAATCCTCCACGGGTTCTATCAACGTTTCCTCCTTACCATATCTTCCCTTTTAATGAAAAAAATTTGGCCGAAAAGAAATTAAGATTCGCTTCTAGCATGGAATTGGAACCACTCTGCCACCATTTGCCTATTACCTACAATCAAAATAACATGAGCATCCCAGTACCTGTATGACATGCTAATAAGCAAGAAAGTTACTGAAAAATAACATCTTGACGAAGTGTAGCTATTGCGGTGAACCTCGAGACTACCTCTTGCTTCTTTCTCTTAACAAACCTATTGGCGTACAGACTACTTAATTTGCTCCGCAGAGATCGAAGTAATAGTGGAGTGAGGTAAAGCTCTGCTCCGTTTTGGTTCGCACCCTATTGTGCTGCACTGGGCTGTGAAGAAAGGCTGTGTGATGTGATGCGTTCAAAGTGCAAAAATGCCTGTGAGGACGGTATCATTTTCCTCATCTCTTTCCTTTATGCATGTTTACGCACTCACTTTGCATGTGACTTCCGCGTCCTTCTTAGTGCTATCCCTTTCTGTTTTGACATTCAGTAATGTGACGATCTCCGAGGCTCTGCGATTTGGGGTCCACCCGTGGACGGGATTTATCGAACTCACAACACTTGTCATCTTTGAAAAAATATGAGTGTATTTGCTGGTCCTAAATTAGGGATTATTGCAGAAACTTAATGGCCAGTACCTGGTAATAACATGAGCGTAACTCAGATAGCAGAGAAGAAATAGTCGCACACAGTCACCCAAACTACCACCTTGGATGGCTCACTGCTAGAATTATTAAGATTTTTGCATTGGTTACTGGGTGTTGCTTTAGCAGTGCTAAATGTCTATGCATCATAGCAAGGGAAGGAGCAATGAATGACCTGGCAAGTGCAATGACATTCTCAAAATACGTTGGATGCACCTTTGGCATTATCACCACCGTAGCGCCTATTTGGATTTTGGATTCGCGTCGATGGCCTAGCCACAATTGTTTACGAAGTCGCTTAATATTCCACAATGTCTGGAAGGGCTCAGAAGGAGTTATCATCCGCAAGCAATGATAAACGAATTGTAAGAAATTTGAATTAGAGCTGGTCGTCAGTTTGTGTAGAAGATAGAGAGCATTGGTAACAAATTCATTTGCTTAGAAAATGAGTCATGGCATTGCAAATGCGTAGCTACTGATAACTCAATCCATCTATGAGAATGAAGAAACCCCACATCTTTGCTCATCAGAGATTTGTAGTCTCTGGCAGTTTAGTGCATTAAAAAATAGCACCTCTGAAACCCACAGGCTATAGAGCATTAGGCCATATTGGCTGTTAAACAGATGCATTAAGGGTCGGTGAGACGTAATCAGGCTATGAAAGAACACACCAAAGCCGTTGAATATCACATTACTGCAATAAAACATAGCCATTATACGCGGGTTTTCCTAGCTGATAGCTCAGCAAAACTGGACAAGCTAAAGGGGACGATGTTGTGCCTTTTGCTCTTTACAGGTTAAGCTGACTAATATGTACTCTTGGCTAATAGTTAAAAAATAACATTGATAAAGGTTAATCGTATTTTCAAATTTGTCAAATTATCAGCCCTGATTGGCGCAATTATTGCAAGCAATGCAATGACACGAGCAATTTAATGCGGAGTTTCCCTCGGACAATATACTGGCCGCAATAGTATCAGAGATGAGGTCCTGACTTTTAAATCATTTCTTGTTTGCCTTTATTCCTACCTGTGTTTTAAATCCCGGAGCCATCCCATTTCCTTTTGCATCTTGAATGGTTATTCTGCATAAAGACATCAAATTCGAAAATATTGTACAATGGCTCGGAACAGGTGCATCTGAAGGCACTATCCTGACAGTCGCAGTTACTGCCCATACCAGAATGTAACACAGATAAATGGCTGAGAAAGATGCTCTGTTACAGAAAATCAAACTTTCTACTAAGAAATATCGGGATTTTATCGCCAATAACTTTCAAATCTCATTGTAACAATGTAGTGATTTTCGACTTCAATATACTTTTCTGCAAACTTTCAAGGAAGGTGATTCAGGTTCTCACGCAAATCTTTGGCGTGACCAGACTATGAATAATAATAAAAGAGTATACCAAAGTTATTCAGTATTCTATCGTTGCAATGAGTTTAGAGACCACCTTCGCTATTGTGTGCGGATGTCTTTTAGCCGATGGCTGTGGTTATCCAAAACAATCGACATTTACGTCACACAACTCATTCGTGTGCCATTCTAATACAAATGCTGGCTACGGATGACAAGGTGGATCTTGCAAATGCACGTATTTCGAATCATTGTCCCATGGTTTGGGAACTCGGTCTTTTGTAGAAGGGAACTAGAAGGCTTAGGGTAATGAGACCCTTGGTGAGCAGGGATGCTATGGTGGAGGCTGCAGCTGCTCAAGTGGATGTAAGTATGGAATATGCAGGAACTTTTATGACTCGACACAGTGCCAGGTTGGTAAATATTTTTAGTGGGAAACAACAACAGCTGGTTTCATTTGCAACCGCTAATACCATGGCGCCTAGCTCCTCTCCTAGCGATAAAGCCCCATAAACTGACGTTATATGCGCAAGTGTCCTGCATCTTATCGAACTGTCAATAAATTAATCAATGCGGAACTACTTTGGATTGGTTTTTCTTACCGAACAATAGTTTGATCGAAGGATCAACGCAAATGATCCAGCAGCCATGTGGTCGGCAACTTTTCAGCCGGAAGGCGGCGTATATTGCCCAAATTGTGCAGTTTTGCCATCACGATGTGTAAGCCGCCAGTAAAGGCGTCATTCGTAAACATTCTATAGCCCAAATCTGAGAAATTAAACCCTCTAGCTGCTTTAGTGCATCTTCAAACTCTTCTTTGCTTCCCAAGACGCCTATATCCCAAATTCTCCGTCCTTTTATACTTTACATTTCTTATCTTAATACCATTCCGGTCCCCTTGCATTAAGACCTAACAGATGTGCACATGACCTATTGGTATAAACGCGGTTTTGGCACATCATAGGCCTTTGACAGTAAATAAAAAGCCTTATCATGGACCCATCATGTGACGTTATACAAGGTCGTAAGCAGGAAGCGTGCCTCTGTTGCAAAGTATGAACGTTAATAAAACATGTCAAAAATTACAAAACGGCTCACTGCGTCCTTTTACAATATAATGAACTAATCCACGGCTAAACACTAAAGTGTAAATTCTAACTCAAAAACAACAATCTGACTAAGCTAGCATCAGGAAATCGATGCCACAGCAATTGCTAGCAACAGCTACCGCTTTGAAGGAATCTTTGGTTGAGGAATACGAATGCTTTTCACCAAATTTTATCCAGCCGAAGAAAGCACAGCTGCACCACCATTTTTCTGCAACTAAGCACAGCTCACTTTTTTCCACCTTTCATCCTCTAGACTTGACTGATGCATCTTTTCTGATTCAGAAGTGTTAAGAAGCGTGTTGGATTCGATTAAGCTAGCCAGCAACCTCAAGATTCTCATATGCGTCACCGGCGCATGTACTAACTCGGACCAACGTAATATAACCTCACAGAGTCAACAGGAAGCAGACATGCCTACCTCGTTTGACCACCGGCACTCATCCTTTCTTCGATTTTTACTCTTTCCCTCTTGTCTTCCCATGTCTACAGCCCATCGCCTGTCTTGGCCGATACCAATCCCACCACCGTCATTGTAATTTGCCACAGATTGTGCCTATCGCTCAGTATGGACAACTTTTAAATTCAGTGCATTGATAAGTTTGTATCGTACACACTCCAGCTCTGTTAGCAGACAAAATCGCGGCCTTTATGTAAAACTTGGTTGCCTCGACCACATCAACTTTACAATGCTTTCTTTCGACGTATTTTCAAACTTCGATGAGCATAGAAGGGATATGGTGAAGCAAGAAAAGTAAAGCCGCTTTGGTTTGGCATGAAGCTTGCATTATTTTACTGGATCTTCCTGTTTGTAGTGTGGGTTGTGGGTTGGGTGTATGGTAAGCGCAGAGCGATGTAGGGAAGGAAAGTTCACGTCTTACATCTGCGCGTCGTAGAGAGTTGCTATGAAGTAGGCATTAATTGGATACATGAATAAAAAACGGTCCGAGTCATGATGATCTTGGCTGATTTGACTTGCACAGATACTAACACAGTGAACTCCAACAATGACAAATGCTCAAAGCCACTAATGTATAAAATTTGCTTTTCCCAGCTCATTGCACGATTTAATAATTAGATGATAAGTGTGTGGGTGAAGTAACATGAAATTGTATCCATGAAGGCATGAATCGACAAAAGCCTACTGAACCCACCTTTTTAAAATCACATCACAGAGTTTATAGGAAAATTAGACCTTTAAAGATAAAATTGTGCTACCGGTAGCGCTCGTCTTTGAAACCCCTACGATAGTGATCCTGCGCAAAATTTGACGACCTCATTGTGTCGTTGAGCGCCTTACGACACAGAGTCGTGTTTGACGCGACAAAAGGATTGATGTGCTTACTCGTGTCGCCTACTTAGGGCAAGTCTGATCCACAGTGGAACAAAAAAGCTTTCCCGGCATTCTGCGCCTTCTGATGCCGTCTCATGGACCTCTTGCGAGACCACGGTTAACTCTTTGAGCTAAATACCACGAGCGTCTGATTTCCTTAAGTATGTTTCTAATATTTTTTGTTTTAATACTGTTCTTAGTCTAATAGAGGATGTAAAATCTTTAGTTATGCTAAATTATAGGACTGCAGTCAGCATCAGAAAACTTTTGCTCAAATTTGCCACTCACGTGAAGAAGCGGCGAAAGCGCTCTCACGAAATATTAAAAACGCGCTAGGTCACGAATAATATAATGGCAACGCATATAAACAAAACTGACTCTGTAGATGGTAGAAAAGGCATTTGTGTTGAGCGCAAATAAAAGATTTTCGATCCTCCCTAACTGGTGCCAGAAATCGGGATTGATCTCTGCACGCTCCCATTCTCGTTTCTTATGCAATTAACGGATTTTGAAATATTTTTGAAGCAACAGCCCTAAAGTTTGGTAGAATGCTATAATAGATCACACCGGCTAAACTCTACCTATGTTTTGATTCTATTTCCCTTAAGCTAAGGCACTGCAACTCTAGAGGATTCTTCCTTTTTCCTTTATTATAGGCACAGAAAGGACGTGTTGCAGTGCAGTCGAGGTCTATATGGCGATGGCGTCTTTGATCTTGGGAAGCGACAGCGTTGGCCCACGACCAGGTTCAAGTTGTCCTCCCGCCTCTCGGCTTCAAAGAACATTTAAGAACATGGGTATTACAGTAACTGTTTACCATTTAGACGATGACATTGCATTAATGATGCTTTCGAACAGTGCAATTCATTATACCATATATTTTAGTGGAATATCTAGTGACTTATCCGCCTTCGCATATTTAACAACTATGTTTTGCTGCAGCACCACAGCAACTGCCAGAAATCACGCGATATCAACAGACCACTTGTAGCTCAGCAAGTAAGAATTGCGTGTTAATTTGTTCCTATCATGTGCAATGGTTTCTGATCAATGGGAGCTCCTTATCCTTCTTACATACAAGGTTTGGATGCAGATTAGTAGACCGAAATTTGTGCCGAAGGTTACTGGTCAAAAAAAATCTTGACCCTAGTAGGAAAATTTGGATCTATTGGTTTAGAGTTAGAAGACTCAGGTGATAGAATTGAACAAAAAACTCACACAAGGGCACCGAAGACTTGTCACTGTCAAAGGAAATCGCTAAACGAAATGAGGACACCGCATTCTTACCACACCGGTCGGAATAATAACTGTGACTTTGGCGCCAGGAAGCTGTTCATTCAAATCTTCAGTAGTATCGTGTGCCAGTTGTGTACATGTGATGGAAACTGCCTCTCACCTTTACCTCACTGTATCACATGGGTCTGACACTTATCGTGTCCATAAGTCTAGTCTAAGAACAGTAGGTGCTAAACACAGAACCATTAAAATCTATGCACATCTACCTCTAGTCAATAATAGACCTCTACTTTCTGCACTTAGGTAGCATAAACCTCTGGGTCAACTAAGCATGAACACCACAAACAATTTAGCACCAATTCACCACCATCAACCCCAAAAAGACACATCGTAACCGTATGGAAAAATCGAACACCTGGTTCATTGTAAGTCATAAATCCATTGTATAATAGGCAAGCAAGCGTTTTTTTAAATTGCGCACTCGTGATTAATACAATTCAATAGGGGCTAATGCATTTTCATTTGCCTAAATTGACTTTAAATCCATGGCATTTATGATGATATTGTTTAATGATATCCACTTCTATTGATAGCATAGAGAAAGCAAAGAAAACACTCCTTTTAAATTGGTAATAAACGTGTGCATTTGCGCTGACTACCCTTCCCCTGAAACTTGCACCATTGCAATTTGTACAGCTTTATACATCCGATGATGCCGCAAAGAACAGACGGATTAACTTAACCTCAATAGACAACTGCATGACGCATTTCCCAAAATCAAGCAGTCCTTCTGGAAGAGGGCTAGTGGTTTGAAGCAACTTAATTAATTTTCTGTCTAACGGCGAATTACATATTGACGTGTAAATCTTTTTGAACAGCGTTGAATTACTACTTGCCACCTATTTAAATGGGTTTCACTCTTGAAAAAGGTAGCTGCACCAGCCTTATCACCAGCACAAAAGTCCCTCAATCACCTTCTATGCATCGACATGGATTTCTTTTAAACGGGTAGACTGATTGCTTAAGCGGCACGTTGCTCCCTCGACTTCGGAAGATGATCCGATTAGTGCTCGGAACGTTTAGTCTTTGCACATAAGGGCTACCCAGAAAAATTGTCAATGCATGTGTAGAGAAGGCATGATGTTTATCGCTCCTCCCTTCATTAAGGTGATATTAAAGCCAAACTTGCCATGCTGAGTTCTCCTTACCTGCAGCTTGAAAATCTACCAGAGGTGAACACTCCGGTGTGGAGAAGAAATCAACTTCTCGCTATCATATCGTCACTTCTGCTTTTCCATTTTGTCGCAAGGCTTCACGATGGTGGCTTTTCCAGTCTGCATCCGGCACTTCATGTTTCAGCGTCAGCTTTAGGCTCATTATGAAGTGGCGCACATAGGCACGTACTTTCAACAGCCTTTTAGCATGACTCTCACTCATTTGGCCTTCAAAATTAGTAGATTCCTTCAAATTAATCAATGCAACGGTTACATGTCTTTTCTTTGTAAAACTAAAACCATTTGCTTGCATTTCTCGCGTGTTCACATACAGGAACTTCTCTTGTCTCCAATTCCACAGGGTTATTTGCCACGGCTCTAAGTCAACTCACATCTTTTACTTATAGATGAAAGTTTTAAATTTTCAGAACATATACCTGATCAAACAGAGTTTTAGGTCTTGTGACCCAATCCATGCAGAAAGAGAGACACTTATTCTTTTATCAGGCTTTCAACTTGCCTAAATGAATTATCTACATTGATAGAAAATTTCTTAAGTCTGTCTGTGGAGTCACAGTAACTGGGTAAGTCACTCTTACCCTACAATAAAAACTACATCAAACCAAATTAGAGGTCGCATTTTCCCTTAGTAGAATTTTGCCTTGCCTCCTTATTATCAATCTTTTTCACGCCTTAGTGGCCCCAAAATTTAGTGCTCAAACTTTAACTCATATACTGTTAAGAAATACACAGTTTCTAATTGCGGAGCTTACGACGTGTCTTCTTTTCTTTCCTGTGCTGAGGAAAAATATTTTATGTGGGAGTTGTTTTGAAGAAGAATATGAATATGTTTATGGTACGATGCTCGCCAAAGGTTGGTTGGTTCTTTCATTTAGCCTGCTATAGTAATATACGATTCCTATCTTTGATGTCTTTCTGCAGGTTGAAAGTCCTTAAGACTCGTCATTTAGACTTGGCCATCTATGTTTCAGTCTGCCAAGGACTATTTTCAATTTACTACGTCAAGGGAGCAGAAGATGACGTTCTCTTCAGCAATTACCAACTATTGCGTATCACCGTTTCTTGGTGTTACTAATTCTCTCTAACGCAAAATACCCCGAGTACTACGTGAGTAAGTATTGTTTGTGCTGGATTGCTATAATTAAAAGCAAAAAACATTTTTTCTTCATTATATGTTTTTTTCTAACAAGTTAAGCCCTGATTGAATGGCCAGCGACGGATCGCAAAGGTGCGGTATAAGCCCGAAAAGAGTAGTGTTTAAATATCATTAAAGAATAACCCAAATTTGCCTCTTTCACATGTATCGCTATTTGCAAATGTTAACAGCATTAAATTATGCAAACATGGTTGATTTGCCGCTTGTGAAAATTAAACATGTTCTTTGTTCACATTTATGTATACATAGTGATGCATGGTGCATGCAATGCAACGCATGCATTAAAAGCGGTTTAGTTTTTAATTTTTCTGATCAATAATTCGTAAATAATTATATACACATCTCTCCAGACTTAATAATCTTAAATGACATAGTTACTATTGATACATTGGAGCAAGATTCGACAACGACATTTTTCCCGCGCCTCCTTTTCATCATATCTGCACTCCCATTACAAATCAAAGCTCGTAGAATCGTCCCTTTCGGCGTGGATCGATAAAAGAGGCCCATCTCATGTGCTTCCTTTTTGGTACTGTGGTATAAAGGGCTAACTATTTTGTTGGTGAAGCAATCTTTAGGCAACCTGTTGATACCCAACCACTGATGGTGCACGTCCTTCAAAGGAGCATGTAAAAGGCAGTTATCGCAAAACACAAGACGATCCTATCCTCAACAGACGCTCCTACATAGTCCTTCTGTCCATAGGATCACCGGTGTCATTGGCGCTGCTTAACTGTATGCTTGGTTACCTAGCTTTGCCTCCCCAAATATCGCCTTAACGGAATCGGGACGCAACAAGACGGAGAGGAAGGATGATTATGAGATTGATGCTAAATTATTTTTTCTTATTCTTCATTCCTTATATTCAAGCATTAGAGTGGGAAAACCTAGTTCCTGAAAATGGATTCCGTATTTGACTCTTGTTGAGTTCAAGAATGAAAACTTATTTTCGGCATATGGTTTTCCCACCAATTAATGCACGAATGCATTATCCCATACCATTGGGGTTAATTCGCTCTCCAATACAAGCAGGGTCTTAAAAAATCATGCCTGAGTTTCACAGCCACTGACATCTGCACACGATGACGACAGCTTGAGCCATGTCTTCTCCGTAGCATCACTTGACGAAACAGGAAAGGATGAGTGAAGAAATGAAGCATTTCTTCCCTGCCTTTCCACAACTGCAATTTCCTACATTCCTGCTTCACTCCTCTCCATCATTCCATGCCTGCACCCTTCTTCCGTTTGCGATACTTCCTCCCACTCTACAAATACCCACTTCTTGTTGCTCTTAAGCCTTCCTTCATAGTTTCGTCTTGTCACCCTGTCTCCATTAATTCAGAACCTAACTTCTCTACCTGCCCTCCTACACAATTCTACTATCCATCATTCGACAACATTTTTCTGTACACGTCTCTTTCACTTTCCATCCATTTATTCCCTTCTTCCAACACCACCTATTCTTCCTGATTCCATTCTCCTCCCTAGTTGCCATCACATATGAACATACTTCTTTACCTATACGCCACAACTTTCCTTACTTTTAAGCAACACATGGCATAGTTCCTTACCCAACTTTCTAGACGCCTTATTGCTTGTCGGTCTTTCCGATTATCTAGTGCCCATTATTTCTAACTTCAACCCTCCATATCTTGATCTCACTTATCTACCTATCTGGTCAAGTTCTTAATCCTTCAAATTCTCATCGTTCTAAAACCTAATTATCCTACTAATCAGCTTCTGTCTCTGGTTCTTTATCTACTTACTCCAGCCTCATTACTCTGATTGCCTATTTCATATCGCTCCGCAGCCTAACCGGCTCCACCTTATCTCAATCCTCTATCTTGCTAGTTCTTAGCACTTCGTCTGCATCTACGTACATCCATCTTAAGCACTTACTCAGGTACTTAGTTTTCATCAACCCACAACCTACTTTTCCACAACTTACCTCATTTGTACTCCAAACGTCAAGCCACCATCAACCCACACTTTATTATCCTAGCTATCTGTCTCACTTTCTTCCTGTCCATCTTCTTATGTGACCACTCATTACCTAATTCTATTATTATGTGTCTGACTAATAAACCAGGCTTCCAGATGCTACAGTCCAGAACCCATTTCTTCGCAAAACAGCTTCAATTTTCTTCTTAAATGTCCACTTCCCATCACTAAGCAACAATCCTCTACCTATTCGCTCTGGTTACTCTGCAGCCATCTAGCCTCCATCTCTTCGCTTTACTGTCAACACTTCTATCTCAAACCCACAAACACACTAGCGTACACATGAACAAAATATGGTTAGAAACAACTCGACACGCAGTATCCCCAAATTTTTATTGGAGGAAAGGTAAAGCATAGCTAATATTTCAATCCTTCTCCTCTACAAATCTTGGCCGTCCTCATTCGCAAGGAACGGACACAAACCTAAGCCACAACAAGCTACTTCTTATCCTATCTATTACTGGTGTGGGCGTGGAATTCTAGCCACGCCAATGTCAGTGTCTTAATTTTACTTGATAGACTAGGTGAGTGAGCCGCTGTAGGCATGACATAGCCGTGCGTCAATCCTCATCCGGGCTAGCAGCAGATGTCTAAGTTACCACAACCGCGATTACCAACAAGTTAACTTATTTCATTACCACCTTGACCGCAAAAGTGCGATAAAAATATTGTTGACTACCGCTAGACTTATCATCACGTACTTGAAATGAAAACATTGCAAAGGTGACATCCTTAGCTCAATCCACCTTATTGTGGAAGTTAGCACGGCTGCTATCCATGTAGTCGATTCGACTTGCCGTCCAAATCAGGTCACACTCATTATCAGATTTGCCTACAGCTAAATTACCCATTCCACATGAAGCCATAGAGTCTTGCTTTTAGTTGGTGATTTTACACAGGAGAGTGGTGGCAGCTTAATCTGGCAATTATAGCCAATGTCTGTTGAAAGAAATTTTTGTCAGGGAGATCAATAAAAAATGTTATCACGCAGCAAAGTGGGCTCAGTAGCCACAAGGGGGTCCCTGCAAGTGTAGGCAAGTTTTTATGGGCAAATCAAAAGTTCGTAGACAAAAGTGCATTCAAATTTTTTATAAGACTAACACAATTAATGCCTTTCATATCTTTGGTGAGTGAAGTGAGCAGCATATATCTTGCCATTGCGCCAAAAAATTGATGAATTTTCTCAATTTTGCCCTTGCTACTCTGTATTTCCTCTTAGTCAACAAAACTTGCCTTCTTACTTTAGCAGGCTGCAAAGAGGTGGTAGTCGCTGGTCACATAATTTGTTGGTAGTGTATGCATAGCTCCTGTATATGTAGTTGGTACAGGACACCTGATCTGCATACTTCTGCAAACACTCACCCACACGCTTATTACTTAATTACAGCACAAACCGCCATCATCAAAGGATGAAAAACACATTGTACATGTTGGGTGTACATGGCACCATAAATGCAGCAGATATACTTCAAACACATCTCTCAATTCTTGCAAGTATAATCCAACTGTGCTTCATTGTTCAACAAGTACATCAGAAGACAGGAAAATGGTGGAGATGAGGAAAAACAAGATGGGTGCCAAAAGTGTTAAGAGAAGGGGAAGTACCATGATAGGTAAATACCAGGTGAGAAGAGCAGTAATGACTGCGACATGTGCAAACATGCAGTTTCTTTTGCGGGCAGGGATAAACAAGGAGAAGCGTGCAGGAAAGATTCATTTAATAAGTCCAATAGAGGAAGTCGACACGGTCGAATAGAGCCTGTAATTACACTTCGTTCCGACCAGGCAGTTTTGCAGCTCCTATCTTCCTTGTACGATCGAATACGCCTAAAAGAGAGACATTAAGCTCCATAATAAATCAAGAAACGCAGGCTATTTGGCATCATTGAACTCACAAGAGCGTGTAAAGGTAGGCTAATAGGTGCACCAGCGATAGCCACTGGCAACCCAAATGGGGACACTGCTTCAGCATGTGCCTCAATTCACTAGATGTTAAATACACCATCTCAATTTTGCATGCAAAAGGAAATGTGAACGACAGTTTACATAGCAAACGCAACATTCGTGCAAACAAAGACGCATAGTTTACACTGTCAAGCAAATAAGACGCACCAACACATCTGTGTGTGGTGTGCAGGCTATGCCGGGGGCACCCTCACCAAAAGTGTAAGGAAAGTAATTAATCCTTTTCCACCAGATAACCACAATTTTGACCGAATTGTACCCACACCCCTGAAAAAAGTGCAATAGGCGAGTTGATTGCTCCTGCACTACTTTACCAAAGGTTTCTGCCACTATTTGAGCAGCTGTGATGTTTCTCTCCTAGTGGTAACTACACAGGCATGGGACCGTACAAGGACGTAAAGACTTGCAGGGAATTCTAGTAAGAACAAGGCATTAAAACACGCTCAGTTCGTTCAAGTCTACCTCCTCCACCAGGCTTTTTGAAGGTTCCGCTTTGTAAGCCATACTCCTACTTTACTCCCGTCTTTCAAGTAGCTTTAACGAGATAAAAGCCGTTCCGGCCTTACACTCTTCTGCCTTGTTAGTCCCTTCTTTCTCTGGCGCAAAAAAAATTAAACCATCCCATCTCCACCATTTGCTTTGTAATGCTTCAGCTAAACAGCCGACCACAATTAATTAATGTGTGTGAGAGCAAGAACACGTAGCTTCTTTGTTATCACAACCGATAACGAACCAATGTCAAGGCCCATGCTAGCATCTACCTCTTCCATACTGCTCTGATTAACTGCTTTGTTCGTGCCTCGAAAATTAAAAATTATGGGGCACGCATAGCGTCGAGTCACCTCTCGAGACTGCTTCTCAAGTAGTCACTGGGGCCCAATGTGTAAATCGCAAAGATAGTCAGTGTTGTGCAAAAAGTGCATTGGTGCAAGTTTGTTGGCTAAGAGTGTGGGTGAGCGTTTGCAGATACATGCAGGCAGGGGCTGGCATCTCACTTCCTCTCCTTTAAGTCTACTGACTGACTGTGTATTGTAGAGACAATAATAAGTTATGAAGAGGGGCTTCAAGCTTCACATCTTCGGCTAAGATTCATCAAAGTTTTTGTAGCCACAGATAATCGCATCTAGCTAAACCGCCTGGTGAGAGGAAAGCGAGTAGAGCATACAGAGAGGGGTTTGAACACTTCCTACGGTGTTGACTAGTTGATGTGCCAATTAAAATAGGGCTTTCCTTTCTGATTAGAGGTTATCCATTTAATCGCTCACTCACGAAGCCTTTGCTGCTCAACTCTTTTAATAAAGAGGGCAATTATGTTCATTAAGGTTATTTTGATAAAAAACACAAATAGGGCTTTATTGCTGATGAGGTTTATTGTTGGTAACCGAGGAACACTGATATCCTCCACTCCCATCCACCCTTCCTCTCCATTTCTTTGACTTGTCTCCCTCAACTCATCTGTTCTACCCTTTCTTGCTACCGACTCTTCACCATGACATGGCCACAAAAAGCGTTATGCAGGTTTTTTTTATTGTAGGCGGAAAGGTGGAAGGAAATGGAAGATGAACTGGTGCCTACGAACCTGATAGAGGGCTAGTGGAAATGGAGAGTGACTTGAGAATGCCACTCATGCGAACTCCCAGCGGTTGATTGACTTTTAAACTAGGGACACTATCAGTGATCATGACGTCCATCTCTAGGTAATAATTCCCAAAATTGATGCGTTGTTCATGGCTTTCAATTACGTTTTCCATTTAATTTCACTTCTATTTTTACGACCATAAGTGAAGGATGATTGCATTCTGTCATTTAAATTTGCGTTTGTAATTTGAGATAGGGATAGGTAGGGTTACACACGCAACAATGTTAAAATAAAATCAACACACGAAAAGTGGGAGGAGTGAACCCTAGTTCAGTTTTCTTCTTTTACAAATTGATGCCTCTATAAGGAGCATCTAAAAGCCTAAAATTGCGTGTGTACCAATGAAATTTTTTGAGCCCCTCGTGATCACTTCGCGGTCAAGTCTTCACTCGTTTCTTTGTTAGGTTTGGTGCCAGGATCTGAGCTGATTTTGAGAAATTAAACAGTGCTCGGGTAAAATAAGATGTAGGTCATGCAATAGGCCGTGCACACTGAAACAGTCGGCCCATTAACTACGGAGAACATGACAGTGGGTGAAGGGGCTTAAAAGATACGGATTCGCTAGATTAATGATGATAGATAACAGAAGAATACATCAAGCAGGTGAATTTGCGCAGACCGGCAAGTGGTATCAGGTACTTTTTTCCTTATCCTCTTCGTTCATTATTCGGTCAGTTATTTTAGAGCCCAAAATTTTATTGGCGCTTCTGAGTCTCTAGCTTGATTTCATACCTTGCTTATCACCATCACTTATAGTACTACGCGAAGGAAAACGTTAGAGTTATTGACATTCTGTCAGCATCGATGGTAGTATGGTCTTTGGGTAATGCAAGTAGAGCCATTCTACAGGCCTTGTTTGCATTAGCACCACATATTCTGCCTCTGTATTGTGACTGTTTGAATGTGCGGTTTAGTAGCGGAAGGAGAGCACTAAAAATGAAACTAGAGTGGAAATATTTCCGACTTTTACTATTGAAAGTCAGCTCCAGCGTAGGAGATGAAAATTCTGCAAAAAAGGACAGTCTGTAAAAACCCACAGCAGGAGAGGCGAAAAAGATACACCCCTTAATCAGCTACACCCATCCTGGGCTTTGAGAGACTACTTTAACCAACTGATGGACAACTATCAGTAAAATACGCAAAATCTTTCATTACGGGATTGTCTGCTTTATCCAAACGGCAAAATCAATGCAGCAAATACGCGAAATCTCCATCGCCTCACTCTCAGCTTCAGAGAGCCATGACGGAAATGGTAGGGTGGCGTTAAAGTGTAAAAAACACCAAGGAGAAAGAGACGCAAAACCTTAACCAAAGGAATTAAGTGAAACCTTGCCTTCTACCCAATGGCTTGGCTTTCATACCAGTGTTTTTAGAACTAGCGATGGCCTTCACAACCCCTCCCTCTCTGACCTCGGTTCCCAAGCAAGACGGAGGTCCAGATCCATTGGAACTGCCAGGAGAGATCGCTTGCGTTACAGTCAGAGATGCTCTAAGAGGTATGCGAAAGTGGTGACTGGAGTGGTTGGCTCATAAGCGGTTTTCCTACAGCGCCGATTACCTCGCCATGACTGACGTGGGTACTTGATAAAGAGGAACGCTGGGAACAATGCTTGAAGGACGAGAAGGACTACGAAATGTTTTGGGCGCTTGCTTTGCTCTTTGTTTTGGCTAATTGCTCAATTAAGATCCTACTTGTGTACTTTCTGGGCAAGATCCGTAACCTTTTTCTCAATCAACCCATTGTACGACGACAGTACATACTCTGCCCTAGTATTGTTAATCTTTAGTCCTCATGCGTCCCTTCAAGAGTATATGCTGCTCTTTTAAGCTAATGCAATTTATACCTCGAAGACTGAAAATTCCAGTGGATAGGATGAACAAGCAGGCACAACTCAGCACCCGCAGCCTGTCGAGGCTGAATCAAATTTCTCAGTGGCTATAGGAAGCAATTTTAATGCGGCAACTTGCGCTCTGCAACAAAGTGATGCGGCAAAGTCGAAAATGAGACATGCGATGCGTGCCTAGGTCCACACATGAGTTATGAATTTGATGAGGATGCTTCATCTTGACGAACTGCGCCGTTCGTGTACTCAAACCTGTCCATTATCAAAAAGCACTTCTGTAGCTAAACGAAGTGTAAAGGCACAACATTGATAAGTTTCCACCTGCTTTTGATATTTAATGAGGCTGAAATCTACATCAGAGGTGCACAGGCTGTATTTTTCTATGACAAAGCTGCTGCTTGGATAATTACAATAATACTTCCTACGACCCCAATTGAATCGTCTCATAGCCCATCCAGGTATCCTCATTAGCTCCACTCCACCTTATGACAATTCCTACACGATTAAGTTAGGGTCTGAGTAAGGTCATCCACCCCAACTGCAATTAACTTTTATTAGGCGGAGAAGAGCAATAATATAAAAAGCTGTGGGGACCGCGCTCTTCACACAACTCGCTGTTAGCAGTGAATTCGCCAACTCGCTAACTCAGGTAAGGCACAGTAATGGATCATTTACCTCAGCTCCTACTCTCTGCACAATGGCCAAGTTTCCATGCATTCTAATATTAGTCACTTGGTGGCTTCGAACACTCCGACTGCCAGGGAACGCAATGATCTTCTTCGATACCACAACCACAAACGAGCCGATGTGAAGCCACCCGCCACAAACATGTTGGAGATGGTAATTTTCTCGTTCCTAAGGTGGACTCAGAGCTAGGCACCTAAATACCTGAGTTCGCACGCTTTATTCTACTTAAAAGGTGTACAGTCGGAAACTGGAACAACTAGCGGATCAGTGGGTAAAGAAGTGCAAGTATGAACACCCGAATCTGACACAATATCCGGAGTATCGAGGATATGGACAAAATCTCGCGCTGTCCGGAGGTGTGAGCCGCAATTTGATTGAAATGGCTGTCAAATGGTGGGAGGAGGTAAAGGACTTCTCCTACGAAAGAAATAAGTGTGCTCCTGGAAAAGTTTGCTCACACTACACACAAGTAAGTTGGTGTCCTTTCAGTTATCACTGTCCTTGATTATTTAAAAAGGACGATATTTGCTCGGCAACTTAATTTATGCTCCTCTATTTACACTGATGGAAAAAGATCTGCCGGAAAAGTGGTAAATATTACATTTTTTATGCTAAACTAGATGGTATGGGCAGCATCCAGCGAGCTAGGGTGTGCGCTAAAGCAATGCGATCATATGAGGCCCCAGTGGTCACCGCCGGTGTACCTACTTGCCTGTCAATATAAACCCTCGTAAGTCTGACGATGTGAATTACCTACCAATGTTGGGTAATTATGCAGCTGTGTGTTATTTGTTATAGTGGCAACTACTCAGACATAAGACCATACAGGAACGGAAGAAGTTGCAAAGACTGCCCGGCTGGAACGAAGTGTAGGAACAGGCTTTGTTCGACCAAGTCCGCCTCCTCTGCCATGCGTTTCGGAGAACTCTTCTTGAGCGCAGTGCTCATGCTTTATACCTGTCTCTGAAGCATTTATAAAGAATTAAATGCCACTATCAGGGTTCGAATCTCACTTTGCATTCATCTGGCAATCAGCGTAACATACTTTCGAATCTCCACCTTTCTTTTCCTCCTTGCCACCGATTCGTCTGATATCGAATGTTTCCGCTCAATACTAATGCTTGAGTAAATTTTGATTCCGAGATTAAGCAGAAGTGATTAGCGTTACGGTTACTAAATCCATGTTGCCAAGATCAGTCATATTGTGTGCGCCTTAAAAATTGTGGTGTCTCCACTAAGATGTATGTTCCCTCTCAAGGATGCCCCTCAAATAGTCTTTGAGGCTTACTGTGAGTGAATCACGTAGGCAGTTGTAGGTAATAAATAGCATTCTTTATTGCAGGATGCCACTTAGGTGACCTTTGAAGCTTAACGTGGGTAAAATTCTAGGGATGCGATCAGTGTTTTAGGTAATTGCTTTTGTTGTGCGTTTGATAAATGTGTGTTCGAGATTTTGTAGAGATGGGTGGGCATGGCCTGGGACCTTACCTCGCATTATGTACGGTGCTAATGCATACACTGATCGAGTGTCGTGTCACTCTTCCTATTCTGAGAAGTCTAAGGTGGTACATATGTGTGACCGACCAACATTGTGTGAAGACTCATCCGAAATCGTGGCCTAAGATAATCATCTCTGCTAAATTGTTCTGCAGTGTGAAGTTTTAAACAAAAATATGGTTAAGTCAAAGTGACTCACGATTGTATAGCCCTGTATTATGCGTCGTTTTTAATAGATTTTACTTAGAAAAGGGCTTCAGGTGCATCAACAATGACTCTAAGTTAAGCATCAAGCAGTTGTTATAATTGTGCATGACTGACATTATCGAAATACGTTTTCATTCCCATTTGTTTACTGCTAGATTTGTAGGCACCAACAACCATTTCACTTCGACATCTACACTTCCAAATGCAGTTGGGTTCGGTAGCTCTCATTTCTTTCCTTCTGTTCTGCCGCGCTTCATCTTATAAATCCGAATATAATCACTGAAGTTCCATTCTCTGTAGCATTCTGGGCGAACAAGTGGGAGAAATACTTTGTCACAGATTTGTTTGCTCGACTATTCGAGTCCTCTGCTCACGTTAAGGAAAGAAATGCATTAGAGTCCAATAAATACTTCAGAAAGCAGCGGTTCGGAGAAAATCATTACAAATTTACTTCTTATTTCTTAGCATCTAATTTGCTTTATAGTTCCCAGTCACATAGCTGCAACTAGGTTGAGACCAACTTGATTAAGACTAGGTTCATTTTCTCCGCTCCTCACTTGCTAAGTTTGCTCCTTACCTTTCATCCACATCACCAAAGCGTTTTTTATGGAGCTAATGAGGATACCTGGATGGGCTATGAGACGATTCAATTGGGGTCGTAGGAAGTATTATTGTAATTATCCAAGCAGACAGCTTTGTCATAGCAAAATACAGCCTTGTGCACCTCTGATGTAGATTTCAGCCTCATTAAATATCAAAAGCAGGTGGAAACTTATCAATGTTGTGCCTTTACACTTCATTTAGCTACAGAAGTGCTTTTTGATAATGGACAGGTTTGAGTACACGAACGGCGCAGTTCGTCAAGATGAAGCATCCTCATCAAATTCACAACTCATGTGTGGACCTAGGCACGCATCGCATGTCTCATTTTCGACTTTGCCGCATCACTTTGTTGCAGAGCGCAAGTTGCCGCATTAAAATTGCTTCCTATAGCCACTGAAAAATTTGATTCAGCCTCGACAGGCTGCGGGTGCTGAGTTGTGCCTGCTTGTTCATCCTATCCACTGGAATTTTCAGTCTTCGAGGTATAAATTGCATTAGCTTAAAAGAGCAGCATATACTCTTGAAGGGACGCATGAGGACTAAAGATTAACAATACTAGGGCAGAGTATGTACTGTCGTCGTACAATGGGTTGATTGAGAAAAAGGTTACGGATCTTGCCCAGAAAGTACACAAGTAGGATCTTAATTGAGCAATTAGCCAAAACAAAGAGCAAAGCAAGCGCCCAAAACATTTCGTAGTCCTTCTCGTCCTTCAAGCATTGTTCCCAGCGTTCCTCTTTATCAAGTACCCACGTCAGTCATGGCGAGGTAATCGGTGCTGTAGGAAAACCGCTTATGAGCCAACCACTCCAGTCACCACTTTCGCATACCTCTTAGAGCATCTCTGACTGTAACGCAAGCGATCTCTCCTGGCAGTTCCAATGGATCTGGACCTCCCTCTTGCTTGGGAACCGAGGTCAGAGAGGGAGGGGCTGTGAAGGCCATCGCTAGTTCTAAAAACACTGGTATGAAAGCCAAGCCATTGGGTAGAAGGCAAGGTTTCACTTAATTTCTTTGGTTAAGGTTTTGCGTCTCTTTCTCCTTGGTGTTTTTTACACTTTAACGCCACCCTACCATTTCCGTCATGGCTCTCTGAAGCTGAGAGTGAGGCGATGGAGATTTCGCGTATTTGCTGCATTGATTTTGCCGTTTGGATAAAGCAGACAATCCCGTAATGAAAGATTTTGCGTATTTTACTGATAGTTGTCCATCAGTTGGTTAAAGTAGTCTCTCAAAGCCCAGGATGGGTGTAGCTGATTAAGGGGTGTATCTTTTTCGCCTCTCCTGCTGTGGGTTTTTACAGACTATCCTTTTTTGCAGAATTTTCATCTCCTACGCTGGAGCTGACTTTCAATAGTAAAAGTCGGAAATATTTCCACTCTAGTTTCATTTTTAGTGCTCTCCTTCCGCTGCTAAACCGCACATTCAAACAGTCACAATACAGAGGCAGAATATGTGGTGCTAATGCAAACAAGGCCTGTAGAATGGCTCTACTTGCATTACCCAAAGACCATACTACCATCGATGCTGACAGGATGTCAATAACTCTAACGTTTTCTTTTGCGTAGTACTATAAGTGATGGTGATAAGCAAGGTATGAAATCAAGCTAGAGACTCAGAAGCGCTAATAAAATTTTGGGCTCTAAAATAACTGACCGAATAATGAACGAAGGGGATAAGGAAAAAAGTACCTGATACCACTTGCCGGTCTGCGCAAATTCACCTGCTTGATGTATTCTTCTGTTATCTATCATCATTAATCTAGCGAATCCGTATCTTTTAAGCCCCTTCACCCACTGTCATGTTCTCCGTAGTTAATGGGCCGACTGTTTCAGTGTGCACGGCCTATTACATGACCTACATCTTATTTTACCCGAGCACTGTTTAATTTCTCAAAATCAGCTCAGATCCTGGCACTAAACCTAACAAAGAAACGAGTGAAGACTTGACCGCGAAGTGATCACGAGGGGCTCAAAAAATTTCATTGGTACACACGCAATTTTAGGCTTTTAGATGCTCCTTATAGAGGCATCAATTTGTAAAAGAAGAAAACTGAACTAGGGGTTCACTCCTCCCACTTTTCGTGTGTTGATTTTATTTTAACATTGTTGCGTGTGTAACCCTACCTATCTCTATCTCAAATTACAAACGCAAATTTAAATGACAGAATGCAATCATCCTCCACTTATGGTCGTAAAAATAGAAGTGAAATTAAATGGAAAACGTAATTGAAAGCCATGAACAACGCATCAATTTTGGGAATTATTACCTAGAGATGGACGTCATGATCACTGATAGTGTCCCTAGTTTAAAAGTCAATCAACCGCTGGGAGTTCGCATGAGTAACATTCTCAAGTCACTCTCCATTTCCACTAGCCCTCTATCAGGTTCGTAGGCACCAGTTCATCTTCCATTTCCTTCCACCTTTCCGCCTACAATCAAAAAAACCTGCATAACGCTTTTTGTGGCCATGTCATGGTGAAGAGTCGGTAGCAAGAAAGGGTAGAACAGATGAGTTGAGGGAGACAAGTCAAAGAAATGGAGAGGAAGGGTGGATGGGAGTGGAGGATATCAGTGTTCCTCGGTTACCAGCAATAAACCTCATCAGCAATAAAGCCCTATTTGTGTTTTTTATCAAAATAACCTTAATGAACATAATTGCCCTCTTTATTAAAAGAGTTGAGCAGCAAAGGCTTCGTGAGTGAGCGATTAAATGGATAACCTCTAATCAGAAAGGAAAGCCCTATTTTAATTGGCACATCAACTAGTCAACACCGTAGGAAGTGTTCAAACCCCTCTCTGTATGCTCTACTCGCTTTCCTCTCACCAGGCGGTTTAGCTAGATGCGATTATCTGTGGCTACAAAAACTTTGATGAATCTTAGCCGAAGATGTGAAGCTTGAAGCCCCTCTTCATAACTTATTATTGTCTCTACAATACACAGTCAGTCAGTAGACTTAAAGGAGAGGAAGTGAGATGCCAGCCCCTGCCTGCATGTATCTGCAAACGCTCACCCACACTCTTAGCCAACAAACTTGCACCAATGCACTTTTTGCACAACACTGACTATCTTTGCGATTTACACATTGGGCCCCAGTGACTACTTGAGAAGCAGTCTCGAGAGGTGACTCGACGCTATGCGTGCCCCATAATTTTTAATTTTCGAGGCACGAACAAAGCAGTTAATCAGAGCAGTATGGAAGAGGTAGATGCTAGCATGGGCCTTGACATTGGTTCGTTATCGGTTGTGATAACAAAGAAGCTACGTGTTCTTGCTCTCACACACATTAACTAGTTGTGGTCGGCTGTTTAGCTGAAGCATTACAAAGCAAATGGTGGAGATGGGATGGTTTAATTTTTTTGCGCCAGAGAAAGAAGGGACTAACAAGGCAGAAGAGTGTAAGGCCGGAACGGCTTTTATCTCGTTAAAGCTACTTGAAAGACGGGAGTAAAGTAGGAGTATGGCTTACAAAGCGGAACCTTCAAAAAGCCTGGTGGAGGAGGTAGACTTGAACGAACTGAGCGTGTTTTAATGCCTTGTTCTTACTAGAATTCCCTGCAAGTCTTTACGTCCTTGTACGGTCCCATGCCTGTGTAGTTACCACTAGGAGAGAAACATCACAGCTGCTCAAATAGTGGCAGAAACACTAGAGCTATGCCACCTCCACTGTGCCTCTCATTTCGATAGAATCTTCTTCACTTTGATCCACTGTATCCGTAGCTTGGCAGTACCACATCTCGATCCAACAGACTTAACATTGGACGAAAATGGAAGGAGAGAAAGATTGAAAAGTGGTATAGTGCGTCGAGCAATTCCACCACTTTCTAAAATGAGTTATTTGCTTCTCTGAGGATCAACTTCAGCACTTCGCCTGTCACCTTTTTAATTCATTGGAAAACATTGGATGCTTTCAGACATTAGCGTGGCAGCAGTGTCTATCAATTTATTTAATTACATGAATTTACAATTTCATAGTGCACTTTTCAACGGACACGTTAGTGTTGTCAACTTCCAGACGTCTTGACGACTAGCTCTGGGTGACAAGCATTGCGATTTGAAAGAAAAATGTACCCGACGTTTGCCCATAGCACTAACTGGACGTCAAATAGGGCTCATTAGGTTAAGTCAGAAGTGAGCCTTAAGTGAACATGCCAAGGTGACAATACGGCTACGACTATATATTTTTACAAAACTCAATCTGTTTTGCACATAAGAAGGACGTGACACTGGCGCAAATGTAATGAAGAGATTGTTGAAATAAGGAAGTTGCAGAGTGGATGAACTTCTCAATTGCCCAATTTCACAACAACCTTCTCATCCTCAATCTATCTAACACTCTCTATCTCTGTCCCTGTCATACATACAGCCTGTTGAAGGCACCTAGAAAGGCGCTATTGGTAGAAATTATGTTCGAAAGAGCAAAAAGGGGGCTGCGAGCGCACAAGTAAGGAATTGCAGCTATTTAAATGAATGCAAGTCGAAGAGAATCACTTACGGGGTGTCTGTCGGTTTGTGAAATGAGAACCGTACTTGAGCATCAAATCACTACCCAGCGCCTTTAAACGCTATGCTTTCACTTCCTCTCAAAAACCACAAAAATGTCTACCACGTCCAGAGAACTATTTGAATTCGTTGAAAAGTGAGCAACTTGTGAGAACTTTACAATCTCTCTATAAGGCGGCTAAGGGAATATTTAGTGAGCGGTCAATATTATGCATTGGCTATAGAAGCTACTAAACCTGTTCAGAATAAGTCTTGATTAGATTTTGAGTTTTTCACGGTGTTTATCAAGATGATTGACGTCGGACTTGCCAGTGGTCACAGAGGAATAGGCCCTTACAAGCAAGAATTTGATCGCCTTCGAGCTATTTAACAAGTTTGGTGCATTCAGACCAAGGCGGTGCGGAGGAAGCGATTTCGGTTGGGCTTTTCGAAGTTACTAGGTTAGGTGCATCATCTCAGACACTATGGGCTTTTGCGGCACGTTTTTCAGTGGCGTTTTGTGGCATCGATTTAAATGAAGTAGGTCAGAGAATAAAAGGTGTGCTCAATCACTTGGGTGAGGACTCAGCGTTATGACTTAAGGCTTTGGTAAATGCTCAGAAGCGAAATCCTATCAAATTCTACCGAAGACACACTAGAAGTTACATTGCTTTGATAACACGTTTCAAACACACAAGTGAGATTGACGCACCAGACTACAGGTAAGAACAAAAATCACAAAAGGACGAAGAATACATAGCGATGAGCGTATTACTATTTAAGCAATAAAACTTTCATCTTGTTACCTTGCTTTCCATTTCAGCATTGCACACAATCTCCTACCTCAATTCATTTTTTGAAAATTCCACCCACTGAACGTAATTTGAAGATGAGAAGGGCTGAATTTGGAACAACTAACACTAACACTCTTGATGCTGACCTGCAATTGCTTTGCAAATACGATGAGGACGGCTAAAGTTCCTTCCTACTTTAATATGCTTATCATTCTGCTCCATCAGCCAATTATAGTAGATGTGACTCCTTCTCCTTTTGAATAAGTAATTGCTAGATGCGAAACGGCCGAAATGATTTTATTTATACACAGTATTCCGATTTTCACTACTCGCACTAAGGCCCCATTTCCGGAGCCCTCATAGGGACCGACGGAGTGACCAATCTAACCATGCATGGTATCCATATTAGGAAAGGGGAGAAATTATCGAGAAAATGGTGCCCCAAAATCCAAAGTGCTGTTAAAGGCCTCCTCGTCTGCCGCTTCGTAGCAAGCCTTCCCACAAATACTTCTTGATGAAACCTGACTACCAGCTTTGTACTAGCTTCTGCGTAGCAACTTTTATGTCAACTAAAGGGAAGGCGGGAAAGTTCCACAAAGTCCCATCTGATGAGCGAGCCTTTACATTCAACCGGTAAAATAACCCAAAATCTGATTTACCTGAGCTTAGCAGTGCCCTAAAAACCTTTTTGAGGCCTGCATAATCACAGTGAATTTTGCCAAAGATTTGCACAGAATGGTTCGACTGCCTTCAAGTTGTGAACCAGTTAACTAGGTAAGTACATTCTTCATCGCAAAAAAT
Organism: Taenia multiceps; assembly: GCA_001923025.3. Taxonomy (NCBI): domain Eukaryota; kingdom Metazoa; phylum Platyhelminthes; class Cestoda; order Cyclophyllidea; family Taeniidae; genus Taenia; species Taenia multiceps. The sequence goes on along the minus strand of CM010311.1, from coordinate 71,460,800 downwards.
ACCAAAAAGGAATGAAAAACGCTATGCCTCACCATTCACCATGTATTCTAAAGGCACTTGGGCTAATATGCACGATATGCCAAAGACAGCGATATTTTGTTTGTATTTAAATTCTACTTAATCATGTTAAAAGTACTGAGGTGTCCCCCCTGAGTCTTCTCTGAAAGCTGAAGAGGACATAATGCTTTGGCGGAAAATACGCATTCGGCAAAGGGAAAGGAACTACTGGTGACGATGGCGATGATGCTGGCAGGGCTCAGGAGCCAGTTTGCCCTGCAGAGACAATGTGGCCAACCCAATTTGCTGTTACTGATTATACTTTAATCTAGTAAGTGGAACAGGGACAGTGTCTTTGGAATGTGGGGTCGTGAGAATGAATCTATTCCACTTTCTTTTTATTCCTCTCCTTTACCTCTTTTAAGTATGTCAAACAGTCTGTAAAGAGACATTAAGCGATTCGACTTTCCCCTCCCCTCTTTGGTACGATGTTTACGTCAATCGATTTTTGGAAATGTTCTCTTTTATTATCCAGTTGATATTCACTCCTTTCCTTTTGCATACAAATTTACAGCAAGCATTTTATTATTATTTTCAAGAACAGGAATAGTGTTTCATTCTTATTATTGGTTGCGATTCCGGTCATTCACTTTTAAATTTAATCTATCAACTTCTTAACAACACCTCGCGTTTAGTGTTCACGCTATAAATGCTTCACTGCTTTTTGACTTTATTTCACAATAGTGCTTGTTGTCGCAATTTCCGACTTTTAAGTTAAAGCCCAGTTAACTCTCACTCCACATTTCCACAGGTTTTTTTATTAACTGCATTTGCTTTGCTATAGCGTCACATCAGTGCGGCATTTTGATAATCTCAAGGTTGTCGTCGTCCTCACTTTTAGGAGCGACAGTTCCTCATTACTAAGTAACAAAAGGACAAGACAAACTCATTCTGAGTAGTTTAAACAAATAAGCTTATATTAGGTCTTCGATTTAATAACGCCATGTAGCTTCCATTTACATGCTTTTAGCTCATAAAAGTAAGCTTATTCCCAGAAATTCCTACTAAAACAACTCAGATTTTTAACCCAGGATGTAACTACAATTTTATGGCTAGTGCATACACTACTTGACTTTTGTCGTGGCAAGCACCTGATGCAAGTCCAGCCTCATGGGAAAGCTTTTTAAGTTAGTTTTAATTTGGCAGTCCTATCATCTACTTGTATCAAAATGTGCGTCAAACAACTATACTGCGTCTAAGGCAAATGTCAACAGCTGGATGGAGCTTTCACTGCACTGCCAACAAGGCAGTTGAGAGGCCAGTAGATTACAGTGACATTTGGTAAAGGTACAAGGAACTCCAAGTAAATCAACAGATGTTATTATAGGGCATTCAATAAAACAACCTCCCATCTCATCTGGCCACTTCGCTCAGCATGTTATTTAAGCCCACGCAGTTGCACAAGGGTGGTACTGGCTACCGCGTACTGACAATGACACAATGACAATATTTTGGATCACCTGCGAAGCAGAAGGTATTACGACTCTATTCAAGCTGTGCGTAGCCTTCCCTCCTTCCCGAATTCTTGGCATACATGTCTCTGTATAAAGTGGTTGGAGGCATCTCGTCTCCTTTTCTTAAAAACGACCCTCCCTCCTCAAGTCCACCTACTCAACTGCCTACAAGTTATCCATTTCGCACCCTTTGAGGCTCTCCTCAAGGCTAATTAGCAGCCTTTCATTTTTAGCAATTAAGTATGCATTCAGCAGTGGGATTGAAGAACCAAAGAGAGGCTGTACTTTAAAATGTCCTCATCATCAGCGCCAAAAAACTGCAATCCAACAGAATAAAAACAATTCCACACCTATTGAAGCAAAATATGTCGCAGCTGTCACTTGGCCATCCAAGTGGGGTACGGAATGGAACAACTCCATCAACAATTCATGCATACGTACTGCAGTTCCTCCAGCATTTCCCTTCCTCAAAGACGAAAAGATACATCATACTGGGGCAGAATACATACACATGTATTTAACATACCAACGACCCACCCCGCGAAGGAGCAACGACGAGGCAAGTAAGTGACCACATCACCAAAATCCGTCATTCAACAAACCACCAGCGCATTGCACAGTCAACTTCGCCTTGTCCGGCACCGTCCTCCATGCTCTCTTCGGTAAGGGTACTACATCGTCAATCTCCCCATCCCCTATGGCGTAAGCTTATTCCATATGGGATGGAGCAATGTGCTAACCATCACGCGTGTCCATGACCAGTGGAAGAATTGCTGGGCTAAAAGCGAAAAGCCAAACTCCTTTCAACGACGCGACTCAACGACAACTATAGCGACAGAATAATTAATACCAGTTTGAAATCTACCGTCACATCGCAAACATGCAGAGACAATCATAACCACTTGTCTCAGGCGGCAGCAATACACTTAGTACCATCATTTGACAGACAACCGTTAAACAACACATACACAAGCATCATAAAATCGCGCAATTTCATACGACATAAGCTGCATAGGTAAGAATCTGCACGAGCAAGTGGCCCATGAAGTCATTGAACGCCATGCATTCCTTTTACAAGTTAGTCACACTAGGGCAATGTCATCCTACTCACTGCGACACCCACACATGTGGGCGTCCTCAAACTCGCCTCTTTGGACAAGTTACCAACGCATCAATAAATTGCATATTAAGCCCTAAATGTTAAGTAAGCGGTTATTGAATATGGTAATGAATCGCACGGACAATTATGCGCACGTATTAAAGCCTCATAGCACAAGCATGTTCCCAATTACTCCACACCTACTTCATACCAGCTCCATCTCGTATCACAATAGAAAAGGCGACTAGACCTGAGCATTTTAGGTTAAAAAGAACAAGCGAAACTAATGATTGTAAAGAGATAACAACACCATAGAATGGATAGCCTCCATGTGCCTGTACACATATGTATGCAACGCCACTAATAAATATGGTAAGGATTTTGCTTATGGTTTACTATCATCTTAATATATCACCTTATATTTTTTACTGTTAGTCATTCGGCATTATAATTAGCAGCTTAGCTCTTCATATTTATGCGTATACATAGATAATCTCTTTACGCACATACGAATGTGTTTGGATGCATCTGCTTGTCCAATTAATAAACGAAAATGAGGCCAATAATGTAACATTGGTAAATGGAATACTAAATGGGTGTGCACAGAAGCTAAAAAGTGAGATGGCGCTTGAAATGTCCAAATGGACAGAGCTTACTTTCTGCCTTCTCTTCTGTTCACTCGTCGCAGTCTTTGTGACTCCGATCCATACGAACTTAAGTGCTGAAATGATCCATGCATGATCAAGGAAGAAAGGATCTTGGGTGCAGAGATACCAAGCCTCACAGAAAAGTGTAGCAAGACAACATTCAGGATGTCAAAAAACACCTGTGGGCTCAATTACCGGACGATTCGTGGTATTCTCAAGGTTGCTCTGGACAAGGGCGTTCGCAACAACGTGAAACTTTGGGCACGCGAGGCGCAAGATCGTCACTGCCATGGACCCGGTCGATTTCATCACGCGCCAAGGTCACACCCTCTATGGATCCAGCGGCTTAGTTAGGTCGTAGATGATAGGTGGACCGGCGAAGAGATTGCGGCACATACTATGTAAACGCTCCATTAGCTCTTTTTGGGAACGACTTCAACACCACATTGCACACAGCACCCACATTCGGTTGTTTCACTGGAGAGAAACACAAGGAAATTTAGTGATTTTGCTTCCTGTCCAAATCGTTGAGAAAGCATCCTATCCGAAATTGATATAGCAATCAAATAAAGTGTGATAAAAGACAAATCAATTAATGAATAGAGAGCTAAGTGTTAAAAAATGGGAAATAAAATAAGCCGATGAGACCGAAATTTACCACTATTAGGTGATAGCATAGATTGACTACGCGACAGAAGTGTCGGCGAGGAAACGAATCACCCCTCGTGGGAGGAACCAGATTGTTCTTACCACGGTGTTAACCCATTGGTTTTTTTCATTCATCAAATTCAACAGTCACCCAATCACTGCGCTTGTCTGCATTTCCTTGCCCAACAGCAAATACAGAAACAACATCAACACTGTTGCCTGTTTTACTGCTACTAGCCACTACAAGTAGATCCTGAGTTCTTTGATGTGGCCAAGGTTTGAGAGTAAGCCAATTCTTCAAACGTGCCTAACTTAAAAGAGCAGTACTTTACGTACTTTTCGAAACACTCGAACTCATTCACTGGCATATACTCCACGGAATCCTTCCTTTTAGCTACTTACTAACTTACCTGTAGTTGAACGGCCAAATAAGGTAAGGGCTAGTGTATTGCAGGCCAAAACCAGCCTGGTGAAAGAGATCGAAAGAAGGTGTGAATCCAAAGCATTCGTAAATGCAATTATTACTAGAGGTGAATGTGCACAAAGAAAATCCAATCGAATGCTGGAACTTAAAACAAACATAATCACAAGCCCCAGGATCCAAATCGACATCCTATGCAGCAAACGCGTAAGCTCTCAACTCCCCCTTTCTCCATCAATAGGACTCTGAAAACCTGCAATAAGGCACAGGTACTGAGTTCAGCTACGTACCAGAAAGTTGAGACAGATGAACCCATCCACACACTTGTACAAAGGGATAGAAGGCATACGAATATCAGGGGATACACAAGAACATAACTCAAGGGAAATAGGGGTACTGGATCCTCCCTACCCTCCCCACCCCTTCGTCCATCGATTTGTGACTGTCACCTACAGAGCACTTAGTCTTAGTCACTTATCATGCACCTTTACTCCAACGTTCGTCAACGACATGCTCACTCCGTCGACGCTGGAAGCGGACTACGCTCCAACAGGCCTATTGACTATACGGGTGTCCGTGTCCGAGGGAAGCACGCGGTAAGAGGTGGAAGTAGACATTGCGGGAAAAGACTTGCCTGCCGATTTGCAGAATGCAGACGTGGACGGAGTGACAGGTCCGTCCACTTATTTCACAGATTCAGATTTGGACCTGGGAGTCCAGGCTGTCATTCACGGCCATGACGACGTGATCAAAGTAGAAATAACCGCTTTCATACAGTACCTCCCACAAAAACTTCACGCATAATGCTGAAGAACAAACTCATTAAGAATACAGAAACTTAGTGAACTGGGATCGTCGATAATATCCAGAACATGGCGTGAGTGTTGATGCCTAGTTGCCTTCGCCTCCGTACCCATGACAGCGAAATCCAACTCTGCCGCCAATTTCTTGCAAGGCTATGAACCTATTTTCAGACCAGGATTTCTCACAGGACCCTCAAAGGGAGTACATTTTTGAAGTTGACAAGAGAAGTATGTGTAGGAGCCTTGACAACGCGAGAACCGGATGCAGCAGAACTAGCAGTATCTTCTATGGAATAAAATGACACCTCTCCCACCATCATCACCATCGCCAATACCATTGATCCTTCAATAAGAAATGGAGACGTCTTCCACAAGGCGCAGGTGGAACTAGGGAACCTGACCCACCATTGAAGAGGCGCCGTCTTTTGCCCCAGCGCCTGCTTCAACTACTTTTAATTTGTTCACTTCCTTTCCTCCTCTGGTTATAATAACCTTTCTAGCAGATTTGAAAAGCTTTTCCACAGAATGAAGAAGGCAGTTTTAAGCAGGAGTGTGACGTCAGACCGGCTGCTAAAGGCGAACTCATCCTAAAGAGGTGCCTGAATGTGGGTACTCGGAGTGGACGGACGAATAGTGTTACAAATCGATAGCCTAGGCATTAGTCGACGTGTAAATGGAGGCATAGTTTCAAAGAAGATGGGCCATTAATCCTGAATAAATAGCAGTTGCAGATTCACCTTTACAACCACTACGGCTACAAGACAAGGCTGAAAGTAACAAAGAGCTGGTCTCCAGTGGTTTGCAAAAAAGTCGGTTGACTACTTTGCTACAAACCACAACACCGTGACCTTGAAAAACGGTTCCAAATTGAAAGTAAAACAAGGTAACCTTGACAAACAGGGCAACTACTAAGTATTGATGAGCGACCACTGATAGCTCAAGATGGCAATTGTTCTCAGAGGATGCAATGCACAAATCCTTCAGAGTCGGTAAAAACTAGTCAGTGTACCACAAATAGTGGGGATATCATGGTGAGCACAACCTAGTCATGAACTTTCAATGCACAAGGAATGGAAAAATATAGAGATCATATTGAGGCGAAGAAGACAACACGAGAGGATGGATTTTTGGTGTCAAGCAAAATCACTCCCACTCTGACAGAATTTGACGCAAGTAATGCGTAAAAAACAGGATCCAAAGGGAGGAAAAAGGGTACACTTTACCAGTCCTAAGCTCCCATTCATTAACTTCGAGGAGATTCGAGTGCCACTGCGCCACCACTTCCGTTTTCAGTCCGTGCGCATAGAAGGAGAAGTGTTAAACGCACTGACCTTTGAACCTTCTCCACGCGAAACTCCTCCACCTTGGCCTTTCCACCCAAAACAACCTTTAAAGTTGTGGGTAAATTGCAAAAATGCAGAAGATTTCCTATTGACTGTCCCAGAGCCGCTGATGAGCTAGACGCACGTTCAGTAGCTGTAGCCAGCATTGTCTACAAACGGGACGAAGTCATTCACGCTTCTATGGGACTAGGCGACTGGAACGGATTCGACCGGGTTCGCGGCAGTTACGCATACCTAAAACAGATCCACCCCTTTCGAATTCGAAAATATCAACAGCTCTACACTTCAACCACGTTCCTGACCAATGGAGACGCCGTGCACATGAACACTGTAACCCTTAATCGAGAAAACCTTAGCTGAAGGTATTCTCAACACATGCGACTAATCCAACAGTTTTGTCAGAAGAGTAGATGCAACATCGAGCAGACAAAAACAAATTGTTGAGGTGACAAATAAAGCCGTAATTAATGCACGATTACAAAAATAATAAATAAGTGAAGTAAAGAGGACGATGAAGGACAAATTATGGATGGCTATGTGAACACGGAATGAATTAATACGAAGTGAAACAAGACGGCAATCATGACTAGAAACTCAGCCATTCTCACCTCCAATTCAGTGTCAATAGCCTATGCCCGATTAAGGCTCCGTTCTATTTCCGCCAACTCCACTTCCTCAACCACCGAGACGGCCCGAATGGCGACTGTTGAGGCAATATTTTTGCACTTGCCTGTCTTCGCCCTTTCCGGCACCTAAATGTACGCAGCCTGCAGTGCAGTTCTCTACGCACTGCAAACCCCATCACTGATGCTTCTTGGTCCTCCAGCTATGGATCTATATCTGCAACACCGCCTCAGCTATCGTTGATGATGATGTAGAAAAGCCATCTTCTCGAGCAGTATACATCATAGGCGGGATCTTCTCTAATCTCCCAAAATTCTTGGTTACACTCCTAATATGCCAGCTACTAGGCTCCTCTATTGGCACAACTTAATATAACATTTTGCGAAACTGAAAATGATTTCAGATACATCTTCCTCAGCATCGTAAAACATATAATTCGAGACCTCAGGTGGTTGCCGAAAAAAACATTCGTGTTAGAGAGATAAACTGAGATGGATGAATTAGTAGATAGATTTAATGATTGAATAGATGCCTCAAAAGTGGCATGTTTATTGTGTCCTTCTACAGCACTGTTAGTTCCAAAACAGATTTCAAAGAAGCAACGGGAAAGATAGCCCTCAACACTAAGAGCATACTCCAGAATATCCATCTCAGAAGCGCCAATTTTAGTCTACACCAAATGCCGTTGCAATAGAATTGAATTTGTATGTTTCGGCAGCGAGGTTGGATAGTGTCCCTATTTCGGCATCAAACCAAACAAAGAAACAAGAGCTGGAGATAGGACTGGATTAAACCCTATAGACCAACTACATTTGTACTTTACCCTCTATATGGTAAAGCGTTCCAATTAAGCATCGCCCTGACAAAATGAAGCGTGTACATTTGTCTCAATGTAGGAACTGACTAACGCACGGCTGTGCCCAATGTTCGCTCCTGCGAACCGAGGTGGCGCTCAACCGACTATGCCTCATCTTTACAACTATCGCCGAATTCTGAGATGTCGCCTTCCACCCACCGACTAATAATACATATTCCAAATAAAAACGCACACCATTGATCAGATAACCCACTTACTGCGAGAGAACAAGCGCATCCTCTCGCTTGGAACGTGATGGCAAAGCTCATCTACGACCTCATGTTCAAATGGCTCAGCAGAAATGATATCAAATGCAAAACCTTAACAAAGTTGTTGAATGTGTAATAGATCGGTGACACCTAAGAGTTATGGACAAACTGACCTCATGAGGAGAAGCAGAAACGTCTACCAGCGCAGCTTCAGATGTACAGGCTTCCTTGAATTGGTGCTTAGGCACCTCCAACTGGGTACCACTGGACGGACCCTAAAATGCAAAAATACATTAATAAGGACAAGTCGACAACGCAGCAACTTTTATCCCTTCACACAGGCAGATGTGCTTTGTAAAATCAAGAGCACCACCACCATTTTATAATCGACCACCATCACCACGGTAATTGCAAAGCAGAAAAATAGCTTTACGCCTTTTCCTCAACAAAAAAACGAGATAGTCGCAAAAACTTCTCTCAAGACTCACTATTCGTTGCAGTAATCAACATTGCGACCCAAGGTGTAAGCTCTCCCAATAATACGTGAGGCTGGTACCAACTTCACTTATGCAGTCAGAAACAACACAGCATCTAGTCGACACACATCCTACCCCACTGGTCTTCAAGCAATTGGGGCCAATACAATCCTCGACCAATTTCCGGCACCAAGAACTAGTGTCAATTATTGGCAGCTCGAGTGGATATGACCAAACGAATAGGAGGAATACGAACAAGAGGAGGCACACTGTTTGCGCACTTCATGACATCTCCTCATGGGCAGCTATTGCAGGAGTGAGGAAGGAACTTAATTTGCCTTCTAGGCGTAGCGCTCCCCTTCGGTCGGTTGACTGATCTCACTGTTTTTAAGAATTTTCTCTCCAACATCCCCAACCATATCGAATTTCATCAAGCGAATAGATTGAAGATGTCATCAACTTTCAGTCTTTGTAAGCGAACGATTCATTATAAGCAATTGCGTCTATAGTCCATCACAAGCACGAACAAAGCAGTCTTTCAGGCATAGGGTGGTACGCACCCCAGACGTTCGGGTGGACGATTTGGGAGAACATAGCAATGAAATTTCCGATCGCCCAGCAATCGCAGCAGCACAAGCCATTCCCCGTCATAAGCCATTCTCCAAGTCAGTCACACATCCAGCCAACCACCCTACACGGGCGTGAAGGAGGCACAGGAGCAACAAATACACGGTCTATCTGGCGTTTAAATGCCAGTTATGTACTCAGCCTCCACCACGCCAGCCCCTCGGTGCTGGTGTCGGACTGAACCAATTTTTGCATCGCTACTGATTGTTCTTAACACATCAATCTCGAATGACATCAGCCAAATGAGTTATGTAATTCCCTGTTACTCAAAATGAGGAGTCCTCCCAAACGCGATGCCCACTAACTGGCCTAACATCACCAAAACCAAACAGTTTAATTCGGTCAATAACAAGCAGTGCGTTTTGCTACTGCCCACTACATCCTTTCAAACGCTATGGGGAAATGTTTGCCAAAAAAACCTTGCTTTTACTTTAGTCATGAAATCGTATTACATCCCAATCGCTTTCATCCAAAGGGTAGCAGGAATCAACGCGGGAACATACGCTTTACGACGTGCCATAGCGGGTCCCATCAGAAACTACCTGATGCATTGCCAAGCACCCTACGGCTCAGTAACAGCAAAAGTACAGATGATAAGCGAGTAAATATTGTTTGGCTTTAGCTACTCAAACTTATTACAGGTATTTTTAAACAATAAAAGGGAGTTTGCATGAGGTTGACGAATTCCCAGTAGCAGGTTATACCACAAATGCGGCACAAGATGTGAACGAGTACAACCCCAAGTGTTCAACTGAAAAATGAGGGATCCAATCAATTTCAGTTGCCCTATCAGGTTGTCTAAACACGAGTTTGATGTACAATACAACCCCAACATTCGACGATCAAACATCATTCCCGATACTATAATCCTGGCAAATAAGGCTCACTAATTTTGTGAAAGGCTAACTTATGCTGAGGTAGTAGTCAGCTGATAGGAATCTTTGGCAACTTTTGACTAAGAAGAGGAAAGGAGAGAAATCAATAATTTAGATTAAGTTTGCAATGATCACCGATCAGCCAAAAGGGTCAGATTTATTTCAATTAATATATGTCATAGGGAAGAGGAACTTGCATTTCGGACAAAGAGAGCTGACCTCCCTCTCTTCCCCTCCAGTAGGGCAGCAACGAACAGTACAAACCACGTGGACAGGTTCCACCACCTCCAGAGCATGTGCAACCGAACCTACGACCTCACCGACAGACAACGAGGAAGCAGTGGTAATTGCAGAACCATTAGCTGTAGCGACCCCTTTTTCAGGTTCACCGAAGTGGCAATTTAGCGGGTAGGAGTTATTACTGCGACAAGGAATTCGATGAACTGGACGCATAGCGAGAGGGACGAGGTCAAAGATGCGCTGATTGTAAACCTTTACACCTCACCTGCGTAAAAGCTGAGTGCAATACAATGGCAGGCGGAGGAGGCTGAGCTGTCGAGGAGACCGTCGGCGATCTCTCAGTTGGTGGTCGCAATGATAGTGCTGCAGCAAGAGGCTGAAGGTTGTGGAGGTGTGTACTTTGCCGCATTGCATTCCCTGTCTGCAAGAAAAGTGGGGTCACAGTGAAGCGGAAACGAGTGGTTAACGGAATGTGGAGGCGTTATATGAAGGAAGCAACTGAACAGATGGAAATATTTCACAATGAGTTACCCAAGAGTGGTCATAAACTCAAAGCCAAGGATAGCGACCACAAACCAGCCGAAAATTAGCACTTACAAATTTGGCATCATAAAAGAATCCACATCTGTATGGAAATCCCATCACGCAGACACCCTACTGAACTTAGGGCATAGGCTGGCTCAGCATTCGCACTCAACTTCCTCACTGCGTGTTGGTCGGATGCAGCGCCTTTCATTTCAGTCTTGGTGATAGAGAGCGTTACCAAATGGGCGTCAAGAGCACTCCACATCGCCACTACTCCTGTAAACCCACAAAGCCGAATTTCAGCCCCATACTGAGGAGCCATGACGACTAAGAGGGGCTGCGCTCCTGGCACACACAAACTCAGTTTTTTTCTAGCGTGAAACTGACAAATCATGCAGCCACCTTTCAACTGGGATTAAAAACTTAGATTGAACCACACGACAATCAGTATTCAGGGAGAAGTATCAATTGAGTGCATTAGCTCGATGTTGATAGCAATTAATATCATTTTTTCAACAACCGTCCTCCTGCCTTCATTACTCTTAAAGAGGACGAGATTATAAGGGCTAGGAAAAATCAAGTGCTAATGTCAACTATGCTAAAATCTAGTGAAGAAACAAGGAGGCAATCAAAAATCGTGGTATGGTAGAGAATTAGTCATCAAGGCTTTGATGGAGAGTGCTGCAACCCTACGTGTTGCATCGGCTCGCTTTTGTTCGACTCAAGAAGCACCCACTATCCAAAACGCGTCTGAATAAACGAATCATATAGCAAGCTACAGAGAGGATTGGCTCACGCATCCCAATTTCAACAGGTTTACCACAGCCCAGAAGCATGATTATTCTATTCCCATCAAAAACTTGTTCAATATAGGTGCAATTATTTGCCAAAAAAGCTCATACGCCCATTTTACTACCTAAGTCCCAACTCGTGTGCTTGCAACACTTAACTTCAGCCAATTATAACAAACCGATAAGGAACAAACAATATAGGATCGACATTGGGCTTATTTGAAAAAAATCAGCATGCAAAATGCGTGACGGTGATAGAGGAGGCAAACACCAACTGTAGCTCCTACTGGGCGATGGTCAACAAAACATCAGCTGCACCCATGACGGAGAAGCGATGAAGAGGGCATCGAGTATTCGACGTCTAGAGTTCCACCGAGAAAGCAACTTTTTGATTGCTCACCTCCACGCACTTACTCGTTGCTACGAGACTGTGGTTCGCCTACTCATGGAAGGGGCGTTGGATGCATTGCATGCTGTCAAAATGGACGATGAAAGAGCGCAGACTCATTCGGTTCTCCAATGACTGCATCATACAGAAAAGATGCTCTCCTTATCCTTCGCAACTGAGAAACGGGGAGCCAAAGCTCTCGACGGAGGAGAAGAACTTGTCTCTATGCAGGAATGCCCCAACTCTGTTTTCGCATTGAGCAACTGCTGTTGGTGAGATGAGATTTACCCGGGGTAAAATGAAATTCCTATGTGAAAAGCTTAAGTGAGACAACAAGGCGGACACAAAGTACAAATTTATGCTTTGGCATTTTGGAGACTAAGTTATAATCCATCACTTCTGAGGCCAACTTTGAACGATTTTCATTATTACGTGCTTCTCCACTGCGTAAAAGACGTATGGTTTGCATTAAAACGTGCTTAACGTCCTCGATAAAGTCGAACCTCTACATTTATTCATCGAAGCCAGCACACGATTACCCGCTCTTGTTTTTCATTAAAGCCTGCAAAATTTAGCCGAACTGGAACAAAGGAAAGGAAGAATCATGGAGCACCGCTTTCTTATAAGCAAACCTTCACATTCCACTGCTAGAATACCTAAAAAACTCATAGTTTTGAATTCACCAATGCGGTAGAGGCCAAAATAAGGCGTAGGGAACTACATCCCACAATTGCTGTATTATTTGGCAATGCATCCCAATGTATCTATCCGCGCCCGTAGGGTGAAAGAATAACGTTTGGGTTTACTTGTCCCAACCTTATGGTTACCTAAAGTTATTGTGATAGAACGTTATCTTAGAAAAGTCGGGAATAGTTCGACAAATTTTTTCCAGAGCACAAGTGGAACGCGTAACGAACAAAAAAAACCCGAACACTCGCCTTTTGTCTTAATCAAAAGAGAACTCAAGCGCGCCAGCATCATCAAGCATAACCGTGCCGTGAAAAAACATTGTCGATACTGGTGTTTGATTAAATTATGTGACATAATACGACTACTACAACACAGGCCCTACAAAAAATATGAATTCAGTGTTCCGCACTTCTAGACACACAAGCAAAACAAATAAACCTCTTTATAACAAAAATACCTACGCACCTGTTCCCACTAAAGCCAATTGCGAGTCAAGCACATCAACGACAATCACGCCCAGCCCCAGGTTTCCATATATACCGCTAAATATTGCAAAAGCTATGCGCCATACAACAAGCAAGGATTTATCATAAGCATTGCTACTAGGCTCAAAATTTTAACTAGTTGCGTTTTGAGTACGATCCGTATGCTTAGATAAAAGCCAATTGTACACAATATTACTTAGGCAAAATCGAAGGTTGTAACTTCACATTTTCTTGAGAGGGTTATAATTGTACTTTAAACATGTGTCTTCCCCCTAATTAAGTTTACTTATTAAAATACACAGAGCGTTGTGCTAAAGAAAGACCTAAGACAGAAGTAGAAAATAATTTGGATGGCCTATCAGAATGATAACTAGCATGCATACAAGGCTAAGTGCGCCAGTAATTAAATAACGCGACATCAAAATTCAAATCATTCGCAAAAAACAAAGCCTACCGTAAATAATGCAGAGCAAAGCTGCCATTTGTTGCCTAAATGCGCACATTTTGTTCGAATGCATTGCCAAGTCCAATCCTATCCCGGTTCGGGGTACGGGTGCTTCATAGGGTGTCTGCAGTGTCGCCGCGCGGCTGTTGTGCATCCGCGTCGTCGTGTAAGAGAGCCAGGCAGTTCAAAAAAGGCGATTTTATTTTTCGCATTTGTTATTTTTAGCGATGGATTCGGCTAAAGGAGCATGCTTTGTGGAAGTGTTTTAAATCTACTAGGGTTCTACATTCATCTGCAATTCCCTTTAAGGTAGTTCCTATTTTCGTGTATATGTGCGCATTTCTCTGATTTCACGCGCATTCACTTGTTAGTTTCAACGCAGGAAAAGATGAACCCACTTAGTCACCCATTTTTATGCTGCGAAACGGTTCAAGCAATTAATCGGGATAGCTCTGCTAGTGTTTTAAGTGATTTGGTATTTTAGTATCGGTGAATTTTGACAGCTGGGGTCAAATTTGATTGATGCGTTCTAAAATGCACCCAATATTTGGCCTTGGAAGCCCTTCATTCGACAAAGGATTACCTTCCTTTGGTAAAGCTTTTGGTACAAATGTGGATGCACTATCGACCAAAATTGTGCACGAATCTCGCCGCTGCCATTGCTTCGGACGTTGCTCTGGTAAAAGTGAGTCGCAATTTATGAGTCGCTATCATTTCACCCATGCATTCATAGTTTTGCTGTACGCATTCTTGAACAGCACTTAGCATAGCAAAACCTGGACTGTCCAAGTTGTTATAATGCTCATGTGGGTAGATTAGATCGCGCTTTCGGACACCTCGCATTTTAATTACTCATTAACTTCTATATAACTGGCTGAAACCTCAGTCCTTATTTGTGTTGACCTTTTTTGGTGAGGCGTACACGCAAGACCTCAGTGACCGCTTAGTCGTAGGCTCAGCTTCGATATGAGTTGATGTTTGGTTCTGACCCAGAAACAAAGGAGTAAGGTCCAGGAGACCTGAAACTGTTTTCTTGGAAGGCTGCAATTGGGTTTCATGCTTAGGGATTACGTAGCCTGAATTCCCAAGCACAGCTTGAATTGGATTCGTTTAAACGGAAAGCTGACGAGATGATTTAGAGCGAATTGTAGGCAGTACAATTGTACATCTGAAACCAATCGCATTGATAGCCAAATCATGAGTGGTGTGTTGGTAAGCATAAAGTGATTTAACAGATGTGTGAAGTTGTGGCGCTTTCATTTACTTATTGTAGACTGTTAGAGGGTGCACAGGGGATGGAAGAACTACTGACCTACTATTTTTGGCCTCTGGAAGTTGGGTAAATTCAACAGACGCCGACGACGTAAAATATGGTGGAGAAGCGAAGACATAATTTGGAGGAGGTGAGTAGACATTAGGAAGGTAAAGCATGGGACGTGCAACGCGAAGGAGAAACAAGAACTAACCGGTAAGTTGTTTTGTTATGGAACAAAATACCGAATAAATTCACTCAGGTTTTTCCTGCTCACTATTTTCAGTCTTTTGTGTGTAGTTCCGTGTTTTTTGGGTTCGTTCGTTTGTTTTGCAGTGGTTGTTTGTAAGCTGGTGGTGAGGAGCATAGTGCCGAGGAGGCGCACGAATTTCGGTTGCCACATGCTCGTGATTTAGGTGGCGGCAGTCGGATGCGCCAGTGGATTTTTGACTGTTCGGTCGGAAGTGTGGTTCTGAAGTGGATGTTTAACTAGAACTTGACTTTTGCGCAGACCGATGGCAATGCACTAGTGGTTTAAGGCCATTGAAATTAGACAATGTGACTTTAATTTTCGGTGTCATGAGTTGAGGGAGGTTGCTGTTGGAGTGCACCTGCCATGGTTTGCAGGGGGCGCGGGAAGTTTGTCGTAGTGGCTAGCTGTTGGTTTCTGTCTGTTCCAAAGCGCAAATAGATTCCCATTTCCACGGCCCTGATGCTTCGGTTGTTGCATGTGGACGGCATTGTGGTACACAAGACCTATGAGGAGGAGGGGGGGAGTAGGTATTGGATTCATCGGTTTGCACCGATATGACTGCATGGAAGTGAGGTAGTCAGTGTTTGTCGTTTGTCGTCGGGGCGTTGATGACGAGGAGGGAATGGTCGGTCTGAGGCAAGACGTTAGTCTTGCTGCATGCATGTGACGCAGGCAATGGTGGGATGCGCCAATAGATTCTTATCAAGTAGTCATTTTGGGGGTTGACTGTCGAGTCGAGTATGGTCTTGGTATGGATATTTAACTAAAGTTTGAGTATTTTGCAGACAGCCGGCATTGGAGTCGAATTTGCCTTGGAAGAAGGGGATGCGAGTGTGGGTGCCGCGTCGCTGCTTCTGATGTCATTGTGTTTGTGATGCGATGGGAGGTCGGTTCATGGGGTGTCGGTTCGCGCTGAAGTAAATTGCAAGCGTGTCTATTCCTGCTCACCGATCACAGGGGGTGGAATGAGTCCTGATGCATTGGCTGCGTTGCTGTTGCTCATCCTTCTGTGGCCCTCGAGTGGGTCTGTTCTACCACTTCAATGGAAGGCGTGGACGAAGTCTCATCCAACGGTACATTGACTTTTTTTGACAGAGTTTGTCCTATAATGTAACGCTCAACATTTCATATGCTGCAATGCCTTCTTTTCAATGCACTGCTATTGACTCTTATGGTGTCCTCATTGACTTCAAGATTATGGAGTGTCATTCGTGGATGTAGCTGGCTTCTGGCCCGACTGCATGGCATGTGGCGGTGATGGGAGTGGTTATTCGTGATTTTTTGGTGGGAGAGGGCAGTTTTGTTGAGTTGCATGACAATTACCCTTGGTGTGGTTGAATGAGTCAGTGGACGGGGTAAGGACGACAGCGAGCTTGCGGATGCCCGGGTGGGTAGAAAGATGGGCAATGTGCCCGGTTGGCATTGGGGATCGGCGTTATATGTAACTTGGCCTCGGATGCACACCTGCTGCTTCGCAATGGTTGGCCACGTTTGTGATTCGTGCTGGGACAAAGGGTGTCACAAACGAAGATTAGGGCAACGAAATGCGGAGAATGTCGTCTTTTGGAAGTGATGTGGGTCATTTCTTTCCATTCTGACTTTTGTGATATGCGTAATCGTGAATGGCCATGGCATTTTCCAATTTTCTGCTTCGTTGAGAGCTAGGCCTTGTTGAGAACATTGGCCGCATCACGTCAGCCCTACAGGCCACAGAACCAGCGGGGTGTTGTTAGTGTAGCAGAAGGGAAGTGCAAGGGGAATTTGAGCAGTAATTCAAATGTGTTCAGCTATTTTGAGGCGCCTGCTTTCCCGTGGCAACGTTTCAATAACAAACAGGTAGTCCGACAGAGAAGTAGGAGATGAAAGATTCCTCCGTCCTTTTACGCCCTCGCAGTTATTCACCGCTCAACATCTCAAAAGCTCTTCACGAATTTGCCTCACATAAAGAGATTGTGTCAGCTCTGCCCAAAGCAGAGGCAGAGGCTCCTCACAATACAATCAACGCAGATTTATCTCCCCAACGTCCAACGGGTTAAGCCTGACTCTTGTGCCATAACAAACCGCCCAACTACCAGGCGGCGAATGCAACGTGCAATCCCGAGTAATGTGGGAAGAGAGAGCACAGTACTCCACCTTATTTCTCCTGACGTAATTCTGAGTGCCATAACACCACTGTGTGCCAACACTGCAGTTCTTACATCCGGCAGGACATTAAGGCAAACCAACACACAGCTGACAGCCAGTCGATCAACACATCCAATGGTCAACAATCCGCCTTGTCCTGTGGTGGCCCTCAACAGGGCGGTTATCACTATTTGACTGTGCTGAATTCATCTTATTACTAGGTTTTTGAAGTCTATTTTGCCTTTTTAGTCCTTAATTAATCAATAAAGCTGTGCTAATTATTTGCAGATGACTTTGGAAAATATCCGTAACTATTTTTTACTCCTTGAGTAATACTTTGTTTGTTTGAACTGCCGGTTTCGGTGACTTGGGTGGTCATATTGTACTAGCCGGTTGGCCGGCCTCCGGGCCGCATTAACGGCCCCCAAGCCCTCTATTCCAGGATACATATTCTGCCCTAGTACTAAGCCTTCTTTTACCTCAAAGGAAGTCTCGGGACGCTACACGTTGCTATGTCATTGTTCATTGAAAACAGCAAATTAATTTCACTCAACCAATGTATGTGGAAGTGTAATACTTCTTTGTTCTAACTGCCGGTTTTGGTCACTTGATGGTCATATCGTGCTAGTCGGTTGGCTAGCCTCGGGGTCGCGTCGGTAGCTCCCATTCCCTCTGTTTCCAGAGTGTGTATTCTGCCTTAGTACTACGCCTCTTTTTATCCTAGAGGAAGTCTCAAGACGCCACATGAATCCTTGCAAAATTTATAGTGCCATAACGCATACGCATTAAAATGTCAAAGATTGATGTAATACTTTGTTTGTTCAAACTGCTGGCTTCGGTCACTTGGGTGACCATATTGCACTAGCCGGTCGGCCGGGCCTCGATCGCAGCAACGGTCCTCAATCCCTCCGTTCCAGAAAATGTATTCTGCCAAATTACTATGCAATACTTTGTTTGTTTGAACTGCCGGTTTCGGTCACTTGGGTGGCCATATTGTACCGAGCCGGTTGGTCGGCTTTTGGGCCGTGCCAACAGCCCCCAAACCCTCTGTTTCCAGAATACATGTATTCTACTCCCAGTACTAAGCCTTCTTTTACCTTAAAGGGGGTCTCGGGATGCTACATCGGTGGCAGCGGATAGTGGACCCGACTTCGATGGATTTTATCCTGCTCCATGACGCTTCTATCAAATTTTGGCGGTGTGAAAGAAGTGCATGTGCTATGGATGGGAGAACCGCTGTTATCGCGTAACAGAAGGGCCGAGGTCAACGTCCAGCTTCGACACCTCCCTCGCCCTCGTGTTCGACAGGGAAGCTATTAACAACTGAAGCTACACTAGCCGTGAACTCCAAGTCCAGTGGAACTGCCATGAGAGACCTGCGACGTTGTGGTCAAGCATCCTCCGTAAGCTCTCTCTCCTGTCCTCAGATGTAGAATGCGCAGGATGCCATTGGATAGCATCGTTTTATGCTTTGCACACCTGGATCGCATGCATTTTGTTCCTATGAGGCCCGACCGCCACATTTGCTCAGGTTTCTACGATGCCCTGGCGTTTCTTCCACGGTATCAATTAAGCCTGGAATCGCAATATGTGTTGTGTGTGTCTCGACCCATTCGAAAAATTGGATTCGTACCTCTATCTTCCATTGGACCACACTGTCGTGAGAGAGGACGGCCAAGAAGTGCGCATTTGCTGCACTGAGTGCTACGCGGAATTGATGGCACTACAGGAACACATGCGTTGGAATCTCGACGACTGGGACGGTTAGCTCGTGGGTGCTTCTCACAGCACTGATTACGTTATGATGGCTGACACGGGAGGCTGACCAAGAGGAGCGTCAAGGACAACGCTCGAAGGAAGAGAGGGGCTGTGTAATGCTTTGTTTGTTCGAACTGCCGGTTTCGGTCACTTGGGTGGCTATCTTGTTCTAGCCGGTTGGCCGGCCTCTGGGCCGTGCCAACTGCCCCCAAGCCCTCTGTTTCCAGAATACATGTATTCTACTCCCAGTACTACGCCTTCTTGTACCTAAAAGGGAGACTCGGGACGCCACATTGTAGTACTTTGTTTTTCGAACTATCGGTTTAGGTCACTTGTGGCCATCTTGTTCGAGCCGGTTGGCCGGCCTCCGGGCCGTGCCAACAGCCCCCAAGCCCTCTGTTTCCAGAATATATGTACTCTGCCCTAGTACTGCGCCTTTTTCTACCGTAAAGGGAGTTTTGGGACGCTACAACATACTATGACTTTTTTCACCTTAAAGGAAGATTCGGGATGCTGAAATTAAGCATATGCGTTGCTTTAGTCTAAAGAATTTTTCGAATTTTTGGATATCTAATGTTAGACGTCACACCAAAAGTTTAATCTCAGTATTAAAAAAACGTTTTTAACATTTTGGCGTTATTTCGTCACTCAAACATCTGTTCCTCTTTTTAACATTTTAGACTTTTGCAAAACCTTTTTTATTTTTGTTTTTATAATTGTAGTATTTTTTTACATATATGCGTAAAAGAGGCCGAAACTAGTACGTCAAAATAGTTTTTAAAAATTTTAAAGACGTTGCCTTAATCCCCTTATGTTATCGTTGACCACATTTTGCGCGCCTAGTTCGAGTTTTGATTTTGTCTTTTCGTGCGCTGCTCGTTCGCTTATTGTTTGGATTGATATTCCTTGTTTGGAAAAACTTCGGAAAACTTAACTGCACGCTTTGCTGCGCCTGATAAGAACAATGCTTTTAACCCTCACTGCGCAAATGTCTATTTATTGGAGCATCATATGCTAATAATGCATGTGTCGCCTAATAGCACTGAATGCATATCCTGCCTTTTCTTCTGTTCTATGCAGCTTTTATCATCTTTGTTTAGGTTTTAACGGGTCCTTTCATGCTCAATGCTTGGTGAAATGTGAGTTGTTCTCTTTACCATAATATTCGTGTTTGTAGAGCAGGAATCGGGGTTTGGATTTCTGTAGTTTGATCACTTGGCAACCTTGCGACTCTGGCTTTATGCTGCTATGTCTTTGCGGAGCGTGTTATGTAGGGCTTAAATAGTCATTGAGTCGTGCGTTTAGCCTTGATATGAGTCGGTCTTTGAGGTAGATCCAGGAGCAAAAGAAGGGTTACTCGGACACCCGTGACAGTTTGCATTAATGTGTACATCGCACCTTGTAGGCGTTCTAGATGTTTGTTTCTTGAAGCACTTTTGGTATTTTTGTATGTTTTAGCCTTGCAGTGCGTTGAAATTCACTTCAGACTTTTTTACCTTGCAAGTGCCACAAACTTGCAGTGGTGGCGGGTCGGCATTCAGGAACTCTGTGAAATGTTAGACAGTGCGAGATTTGCGAGTCACCTGTGGAGGTGTCCCCTTGGTTTTGCGATGTGGATTATGTCGTGGATAATATCGGGGTGTTTGATGGCATCTCGATAGGTTTTACCTCGTTTGGCACAGGCGTTGGATAGTTGCATGATCGATGGTTAAAGTGACGAGGCGGTTGTGAGATTGGAGTTGGCATGACAGGAAAGCTTATTGTCCCATTCGGAAAGATGGTGAGTTTTGCCAATCTCGGAGTAAGGAAATTGAGTTTCTTGGGCTGAATTAGTGTTTGTTTGCCTTCGAAATTTAAGGTGCATGTTCCTTTTATTGCTATTTGTTAGTCTTTTTTTCATTGCATACGGAAATGCATTTTTATGGTATTTTCCATGTCATCAATTTTAATGTATAAAACATGTCTATTGATAATCATGTACATGCATGCAATGACCTCGAAATGCACATCTGTGTGTGCAAGGTTTTTAATTGGATGGGATTGGCAAAGGGAAATTGGACAATGTTTGCTAAATATAGGCTGCACTCACGTTTGTTTGTTGTGCTGAACATTTGTGGAAGGGATTGATTTAAGTTGCCCCAGTGGCTTGCTATGTGGTGGATTGTTTCACAAAGGAGGGATTATATCGAGTGAGGTCTTATTTGTTGTTGAAATGTCGATGATCCACGCAGCATTTGGCTGTACTTGGTGCTAAAGTCGTTGTAGGCCCAAAGTACGGCGTGGGTTTATTTTTCTTCTGAAGTATTTTGTGATACGTGTGAAGTCATTGGTGAACAGCACTAGGTGTCAATCTCGCCTTCGATGCTTGCATAATGCACATGGATCCTGTCAGCACAGTACCTTGTTGTTGACTTTGAAGCCTCTCAAGGATGGTGGATGTTGTTGGTGAGGAGTATTACTGACTAACACTCGCTCCTCTACCTCCACCGCCCTCAGTGCTGTTTATGGAAGGATTTTTAGCAACACAGACCCATCAGGCCGCCAACAGCATGCATTGTTGTCAAAGGTGGAAGTGGCAAGGGGAATGTGAATGTAGAAGCCGACCCGTGGGAAGCCACTGGGATTTCATTGAGCGCCTTTGGACTCGGTGTCGTGGTGGGCAGCTGTGGTGTTGCGATGATTCGACCAATCGATTCTGCCGAAAGTTTCTTTGCTTAGTGTGGATTAATCATTCGTCCTGTAAGTAAGCGGTGCGGCTTTGTGCTTGATGGGCTTATGATGAGTACCACGCGAGACTGAAACAGGTGTTGTGTAAGTTGAATTAGATGTTATTATCCCTTTGCAATTATTAGTTTTCTTGGTCTTTTGCTTAATCTACGATGTGTAGGTTTAGTCGCCTTTACTACTATGGTATGAGATAGAGCCGATGTGAAGTAGGTGTGAAGCAAGTGGAAGTGTAGTTATGCTATGAGGCCTTGATGTGGAAGCATGCTTCTCTGTACGACTCAATGTCGTATTCGAGAATTGCCTGCCTAATGTTTAAGGCTCAAGACGCAAGTTACCGACGCGTGTTCACTCATGGATAATGTGTTGAAAGAGGCCATTCCGGTGGCGCTTACTTGTGTGAGTTTTGTAGTGAGTAAGATGACTTGTTGCCCGATTATGATTAATTTGTAAGAGAAACGGAAAATTTGCAAGGCCTTCATGCTCCACTTGCTTGTGCCGATTCTTACCTCTGCGGCTTATGTAACATGGAATAGTGTGATGTTGGGATTCATGTGTGTGTGTGTGTGTTGTTTAACGGTCACCTGCCATTTGATGGTATTGAGTGTTTCCGCTGCCTGAGGCAAGTGGTAGGGCTTGTCTTTGCATGCTTGCCATGTGGTAGCCACATCAAATTTTGATTGCTCTGCCACTATAGTCGTCGTGGTGTCGCGCCCTTGACAGGGCTTTAACTTTTCGCTCTTGGACCAGCATTCTCCCACGGTATCCCCAAGTGTGACCTGGTCTAGGACACGCTTGATGGTTAGCACATTTCTCCATCCCGCATGGAATTCGCTCACTTCATGGGGATGAGGGGACTGACGGCGCAGTACCCTTACCGAGGAGAGGTGGGTTGTTGGTATGTTAAAGACATGTCTGTATTCTGCCTGAGTGTGGTGTCTCGTTTCGTCTTCAGGAAAGGAGGGGAAAGCTGAAGGTGCCGCAGTACGTATGTATGAATTGGTGATGGAGAAGTTCTACTGCGCAGACGCGGCCTATCTGTGTGACTAGGTGACAGTTGTAGCATATTTTACTTTAACAGGTGCAGCAATGCTTTTATTTTTTTCGGTCGCAGTTTGTTGGCACAGGTGGAGAGTGCATTTTAAAGCACGCTCCCGATTTGGTACCCCAGCTCCACTGGCTTTAAAAGGCGCGGAATGTGTAAATTGTTGGTAGTTGGTTAGGTGGGTGGGCGGGTGGGTGTGAGGTGAGTGGGTTGTGCTTGGGAAAAGAAGATGAGATGCCTCCAGCCGCCTATTTTTAGGGGCGTATATGCGAAGAGGGCAGGGAGGCAAGAGGGGTGCATACGGCTTGAGTAAACTTGCGGTGCCTTCCACTCCACAGGGGGTCCAAGATGCTGTCATGTTGCCATTCAAGTAAGCAGTACCCGTGAGTAGATGTAGCGGTTAGAACCACAACATTTCTTTATCTGTGTGTGGTTGGACGATATGCTGAACGAAATGGCCGATTGAGATGGAGGTTGGGGTAGGAAGTCCTATCGTTGATTGAATTCTAGTAGCATCTGTTAGCGTGTCTACAGCCATTCGTATCTTATCTTTACCAAATTCTGCTTTAGGATACTGGCTTCTAGCTGCTGATACTGGCCTTCAAATGTGGTACGATTGTTTGATGTGCGTTGCGATACAAGTAGATGCCAATTCCAAAATAGCATGAAATCCTATTCCTCAAGACTAGACTTACATTACGTGCTTGTCAGAACAAAAGAGAGGTGGTGTGAGCACTAGCTACGGAATTAATACCTGTCTTCTAAGTCATGTAATTTGTGTAAATGTAGCAGACCAAATCTGTAATTTCAATAATCTGCTTCTGTGTCCTCCTATTAGTTGAGTATTGGACAAGTTGTTTTAAAAATAAATGTATGGCGTTGCATTGCTACATAAAACAAAGGCATGTAAACGCAGAATATATGGTTTCACTACTTTTTGTTGCCCTTAAAGACTAGGTTGGCGACGACCTCGAGAATATCATAGTGCCACGCTGATGGGACGCAATAGCAAAGCAAATGTAGTTAATTATAAGCAAACTGGAAATACGGATTGTTAGTCAAGTGGGCATTTAGGCAGGAATGCCAACATAGCATTCTACTCTCTGTTGCAGAATAAAATTGGAAAGCAATTGAGTAATTGGAACGTCGACAATAAATGGGGTGTTGTGAGAGGTTGAAATGCAGCAAATAAGCGTGAAGGTTTGAAATATGCGAAAAGGACATAAGGAATCAAGTATGTATTTTATGATAGATAACAAAAACTGCTTTCTGTAGACTACTACTTCAAGTGATGTAGTGACCAACATATGGGTAACAAGCATGAACATTTGCAAAGAATATAACTGGCAAAAATATCACATTGCATAGGGAAGGGAGCGATGAAGCGTTCATTGTCCCATTAATGGGTTGTTTGATAGACTTGACAGGAGGCAGGTGGGAGGAGGAAGGAGGAAGAGAGTTTTATCCGCATAGCCTCATTTTCCAAAGACAGCATCCACTTTTCACTTTTCAGATTAAACTGTAACTGTGATACTTTGTTGTTGTCTGACTGGTAGCTTCGGCAACGGTCACTTGAAGTGGCCTCATTGCCTTTGGTGAGTGGAATGGCTCTTGAGCCATGCCAGCAGCATCTGATGCTTTCTGCTTGACGAATGCATGCATTTTGCCTAAGTATTATGACTTCTCCTGCCTTCTGATCTGTCTCGGAAGGAACGCAACAGTAATTTTACCACAGTTAAGAAGTGTTCCAACACCATCAAAATGTCACTGTCTCAAGTATGTCGTGTATGTTAGTCAAGCGCCTTTTTACTGCATGACAGTATTAGCAAATCTTGTTGGTTATAGGTATTTCTAAAAATTATGACAAACGGTCGGGGATCGTATCTATTTACATATTTTAGGTGTTTTTGTGGGGGAGACCATACTTGTCTAATGAATTTTTTTTACAACTTGAGGACTGTCGAACTATATTGTGCGATTGTTAGGCGAGGTTTAATGTGATTCTCTTTTCCTCGAAAAGGCATCTAAAGTGCTACTGAGCTCAAACTATTTTAAGTTGTACATGGTTTTTTGGTTTGAATTAAGGCTTGTGATAAAATGAGACATTGTGGGACTTCCCAACTTTGTTCTGGTTGATAAATAAATCGCTACGCCAAACTAGTATAAAGCGTGTAGTCAGGTACCACTAAGAAATGTGTACGAAATGGCAGACGATGAGGCCTTCGAATGTGCTTTGAATTTTGAGCGCCATCCTCTCGACGCCTTCTTCTCGTACTTGGTTTAAGAACACGTGTGGTTGTATCGGTCACTATACCGGTCTCTATAGTGACCCGGAAAATGCGTCCTTATTGCGCCTAGTAGAAAATGGGAATGCTATTCCTGGATAAAATGAATTCTGCCCCTTTGCATCTGGTATTTTACCTGTTTTTAAAGAAGTAGGAGTACAATCAAAGATAATTGGCTGGTGAGACAGAATGACAAGCGTTTTAACACACGTAGCATATTTAGCAGTCCTTAACTTATTAAGTAAAGCAATTTGTGACCAGCATAGAGGAAGATCTGACAGTAGTTGGAGCCTGCTGCTGGCTGCCAACTCCGCGCCTCTCAGCACGCATCAAGAGTGATTGGTGCTGCAGCAACCAGCATACTTTTAAAGGCATTGCGCACAACTGAATCGTTTGCAATGTGACAGCAATCAAGACTAAGGCCTATTTTCCTAAATCATGAGGCTCGATGTGACTAAGCTGTTTAAAACAAGAATTCCACAATTCCAGATGCTGATGCAATGCAAGGCCTCGAACCAACTACCACAAAGATCAAAGCTTATCTATGCAAGAGTTTGACGTTAAAGATAGAAAGGCTGAAGAAGGTATTGTGGACATTGAACATCCACATGGTCAAATGCGAAGACGAAGGGACTTTTTGGTAATAAACGCGTGGTAATAACAGAGGTGGAAATGGCCAACTGTATTTGCTCACCATTACGACGATTCTGTGTAGGCTCAACTCCCATCTATTTTGTGTCTTGCTGGAACAGGTCCTGAGTCTCGATTCTGATGGCGATTAATTTATTGAATGCAATATGATAAGAAGCCTTTCACTGTTAATAAACAAATGCCATCACATCATATAGGTACGCGGTTGCATTTGATCAGGGTTGAACAAATTTTTGTAGCTAGTCTGAGATTTTCTATTTAACAGCCGCTTAAGAGTGTACCAATAATGGGCCAATGACTTCAGTATTTGTTGTGATTGTTAGGAGTCTTGTATATGCTGACCACTTAGAACTCCATAGGTACATTCAAATAAGCATGTATTGCTGCTTAAAAAATCAACTTCTTTGTTAAAGGATGCACTTCCTATACTTGCCTTTGATTGGTATATGAGTGAGATTTTGTCCAAAGCAAAAGAATGTACTGTACTTGAAATAAAATATGCTTTACATATGGTAGCGTATAGATGCAATTACGATGCAAATAAACAGCACCTTAGCTATGAATTAAGATTTGAACAAACAATTCATCTCTCTCTGCTCTTGTGGTTAACGTGCCAAGCCATCCGTCGCAACGTAATCGCTGCTGTCAGGAAAACATTTACGAGCCCTTTGAGCCTTGATTAAATTTTACCAAGAGAATGGAAAAGGATGATGTCGTTGTACAATCAAGCACTTACTTTCCCAAAGGCATTTCTGGCCCTTAACTGCTGCTCTGTGACAGTGAACAGCTGAATGTTTAATTTTGCTTATACGAAGCTGCTAATATAAGCGGCTAGTAGCGGTGATATTAACGCGTGTCATCACTGGGATTCACGCAATTCTCACTTCTGGACTTCCGATATTCTGTTCATTGGCAAAAAATGGCTTGCTCACCAACTTCATGCATGGCAACTGAGATTATTATCGAATATAACCAGCTCGAAAAAGGATGAGAGGATGTGCCTCCTACAGATTTGGAGCTTTTGCATGCGAGATCCGTAGGTGCAAAGGACGCTCGGCTTTCTGCGCAAAAAGACCACGTAAAATCTATCACACTTGTTTATGTTTACTCTGCAGGCCATAGAGCACGAATAGTGGAAGTTGTTCCCTATTATAAGAAATCAGGAGAGCATCGTCAAGAGGAACATCATCACTACTACTTGTTGTTATTTTATCTGAGCAGACAAGAGCTTATCCAATCATGCATACAGCTCTTATACCTGAGCGTGTGCAAAGCGGCCGATCATCGGTGAGAACAGGAAGACTAAATTAAGAGCCCCCAGCTTGTTCTCAACCGAATACTTTAACTAAGCTAAATTAGATGAATGTTTGTTCCATGTGTTCGCAGCCATGCTATAAGAAGATGTGTCAATGCTTCTTAACATCGCCATCTACACAGCCGCCTATTTACTCTTGCAAGTTCAATCGTAATTTCTCTTCTCCCTTTTCTATTGCAATTCCCGCAACAGGATTGGTAGAGTTTGCATTATATTTAAATCAGTTCCTACTTTGAATTTTTCCGTTATTTTCATACATATTTGTTTGCATTTCAATGCAATGACCACTGACGAAGGGACTTTTGAGGGCGTGGCTCTGTTTAGCCAATGAAAACACACTTTTGTCAGATAGCCACTTCTATGCTTCAATAGCCTCTGAGCGTCTCAATATGAGTTGGGTGTGGTGAAGGCACCTTTACTAACATAGTGTAGATTATTGCGCGGGTTACATTCCATTAGGGCAATCCTTCGAATCAAATTTTGTCCATTGTATTCACCTGTCTGATTATGGCGCCTGTTATCGTGCTCCAAGCTATGCCAAGTCCATAAGACATGGCGACGAGGAGTCGAGGTGCACAGCAGGCAGTAAGACATGAAGTTGGGAACGGTTTCATCACCGGTTATTAAGGCGGTCTAGGCTGCAATAACCTTCATCAAAGCACCAGTGATCTTACTCTCCAAGGGGCATCATTCTAATGCAATAGATAATGTCTTTACTAATGCATCTAGGCCAGTGTTTATCCACGTGGATTTATGCATGGATTAGCCCCTTTCTTCTTAGAAGATGGGGAGAAAGAGGTGTAAGAGGAGGTGAGGTAGGCTTAAAATAAGAGCAAAAATAAAGGTAAAGCTTCAGGCATGCAGGCTGTAGATGCAGGAATGAATAATTTTAATAAGTAAACACCTAAATACCACAAGATTGACGTGTTTGTGTACTCGTGGAACCAAAATAAGTGGTAACTCTAGTCTACTTAAAACCAAACTTAAGATAAAGCTGCCCTGCAAGTTGAAGTGGGAAGCTTGGTTGTTTCAGGTCTTTGCAAATAGTGATGTATGAAATCGAAGCACGTAGTGCATGCTTGTGGAGGCCATTCTTCGTGCTACGAATGTGTTGTAGAACTACCACCACAAACGTGCAGCGCCTAGGAATGTGGATAATTGAAATTGAATGATGGTGCACAAATCGCAGTCTACATGGCTCGACGATGGTAACCCGTTTTCACACGCGCTGTAGGTCTAAATGCTACTATGATTTCGCATGGTACAATCATCAGCATACGACCTTGTACTATAGAATTGGCGAATATTTTACTCACAGAATAAGACTATCATTTAGAAAGAAGCCGCTTAAAGTCATCGCTGCAATGTTTTATTAAAGGAAGAGGGATGTTTTACATTTGAAAAGCAGCAATTTATCATTATGGGGTGCAACATTTGGTGAACAGGTGGCGTGACTTCGGTGGAGGAGTCACATCAAAATGAAGTCAAGAAGGCGAGCAATGGTGCTAAAAGAAGCTTGTAACTTAGAACAATTACATTTCCTGCCCTAAAATTATACGATGTGCACTTCATGCACCCGAGGTGACAGTAAAGGACTCTTCTTTGCATGCACAGTTTTACACAGCGGTGCTTTTACTTTGAAGCTTGCAGGTACCACTTCGGCCTTTGAAATATCTCCCTAACAAGTACCAAGTATACAAGCAATTTAGACTAATAAGTGTCCTTGACTAATTTCCAGGAAGACTCCCTTAAACGTAGCTATAATGCTCATCATACATGGAATAAATAACATTATATGATAAGCGGAAAATCAAATGATTACATCCAAGACGTTCACGAGTATACACACCTAAAAGGAAAGCATGGAACATAGTAATTGATTCCAGAGCAGTGCAGTGGGACAACTCATTTGTTCTGCTTCCTTACTCTACTCTTTTGCGCTAGAGAGAGCTCTGACCATTTAGATAGTCGTGACACTCCGACCAAACCCTCCTAAGTCATTGCATGTAATCACATTGACATTGAGATATTACCAACCACGAGTCAACAAGTCTTCACTTCTACACTGCTTCATTTTAACCACTAAAATTTAACACTGAGATACTCACTTAAGGGCGTATCTACATCAGGGTCAGCATTGTACGTCAGCACACTCGTGTGTGCAGTTGTCAGAAGATAGAAGCGTTGATTTTGGCAGTTTCGGGTTGGTTAAGAGCATTCTAGTGTTTAGCACACTTCGTAAGATTATTCAGTCATCAACAGCACTTAATATAAGGCTGGGTGATTAAAGGATCATTAGTATCAGACCAAGCACATGGGCAATACCACATTCCACGAAAGTCCGCCAGAAGGTCCAGCAATTGGTATTGATTTGGGAACTACTTTCTCGTGTGTCGGCGTTTCTCGAGACGGCAAGGTTAAATTATTGCCAATGGTCAGGGTCACCGCAAAACACCGAGTTTGGTCGCCTTTACGGATGAAGAATACCTTACCGGTGTTGCTGCAAAGAACCAGGCAGAAATGAACCCCACGAGTACGGTGTATGATGTGAAGCGTCTGATCGGACGTCGCTTCAACGATGCGACCGTGCAAGCTGATGTGAAGCGCTGGCCATTCAAGGTGATAAACTCGAATGGGAAGCCGAAGGTTGAAGTAAAGTGGTGTGGAAAGACAAAACAATTCACTGCTGAGGAGATCTCGGCTATGGTGCTGCTTGAGATGAAGAAGACAGCGGAGACCCATTTGGGCGAGAAGGTGACAAATGCAGTTATCACGGTACCGGCGTGTTTCAATGACAGTCAACGCAGAGCGACGATTGACGCTGGCAAAATAGCGGGCCTGAATGTGATACACATCATCGGTGAGCCAATGGCAGCTGCTCTTGCCTACGGTATGGGCAAGGAGGTCGAAAAGCAGTGTAACGTGCTCATATTCGATTTGGGTGGTGGCACCCTCGATGTGTCCATCATGTCCATAAGGAAAGGGAAATTTGAAGTGAAGCTGTTGGTGGTGACACGCACCTTGGTGGTGGTGACTCTGATTCTCTACTAGTAAATTACTGTGTGGAGAAATTCAAGCAAGAACACGGAGGAATAGATCTGACAACCAACGCAAAGGCCATCTGTCGTCTGAGAAAGGCGTGTTAGAATGCAAAGAGAACGTTGAGTTTGCAAGAATGCACAAGCATCGATGTCGAATCGTTGTATGAGGGCATCAATTTCACTGTGTCCATCTCACGGTGCCAGTTTGAGCAGTTGTGCTCTGACCTCTTCAGTAGAATGTTGGCTATAGTGAACCAGACGTTAAGCGATGCAAAGTTGGAGAGGACCGATGTTCACGAGGTATTACTGGTGGGTGGATCAACGCGTGTACTGA
Organism: Taenia multiceps; assembly: GCA_001923025.3. Classification (NCBI taxonomy): domain Eukaryota; kingdom Metazoa; phylum Platyhelminthes; class Cestoda; order Cyclophyllidea; family Taeniidae; genus Taenia; species Taenia multiceps. Next base: position 71,430,315 of record CM010311.1, on the reverse strand, counting down.
AGCTGCATCACTTACTGCAGGACGTCTTCAGTGGCAGTAAGTTCATCAAGTCCATCAACCCGGACGAGGCAGCAGCGTGTGGTGCGGCGTTGCTGGCATCTGACATGATTGATAAACAGTTGCTGGACATTCTGGAAGTGGTGCCGCTACCACTCAATTTGGCGACTTCAGGTGGTGTGATAACGACGCTGATAGGGCGCAACATGAAAATTCCCACAAAGAAGACAGTGATCTCCATTACATCTTTTAGCAACCAGGAGGACATTTTGCTACGGATGTATGGAAGTAAGCAAGCGTTGACAAATGACGACAACTTGGTGGGCGAGTTTCACTTGTTAGGTATCCAATCCTCCTTGCGTAAATGTCCTCGGATAGAAGTTACCTATGCTATTGACGAAAATGGCATTCTCAATGCGTCAGCGACAAACAAGTCGACATTGTGGCAAAAAACCATCCAAATGGAGGATGTGGGTCGTCTGTTGGGCGGAGGAAATCGAACAAATGATAAACGAGTCTAAGAGTTTGGAACAGGAGAATGAGAAGCAGCGAAGTAAGATGGCAACGAGGAATAAGCTAGAAAGTTGCATCTTCACCATACAATCGAAATTAGAAGACGGTGAGATAAGGCAAAACACGTCAGATGAGCAACGTAAAAGTACACTGGCGATGTGTGCGACCATGCTTAAGTGGATGGACACCGACCAAGTGGCCACAAGGGAGGTCTACGAACAAATGCTCAAAGAGGTGGAGCGTGTGTGCAACCCTATTATGGCAGCGAAGAAACACGGTTTGTGAGCACAGGACTTTCAAAGGCAGGATAGCAAATCACAAATTGCAGAATCATGCTGTCACTATGCTTGGAAAGCATGAAGCAGCTGAACACGGAAAGCTGTTTACCTTGTTTTGATTACCCAGGCCTAACCCTAACCCAGAGAGGGTTGTTACTCCTTTTGCCTTGCAGTGACTACATACATGAGGGTAATATGAATATTTTGTTTACCTACTTAGCCACTCATTTACTGATATACATTCTTCTCTCATACACTTCCTTATTTAGTTATTTGTGCTTTGGTGTGGACCTACAAATTTTCCAAAGGGATCTTATGGACGACCACCTTACTTCAAATTTTATGTTACTACTGCAGATGATTTAGTAAAGGGTAATTGCCTTAAGATTCACTTGACTCTAGCCATCAACACAGCATTTCCCTTAAGCAAAAACGAATCTCGCGCCACTATTTAACAATTCCTCATTCCATTGCTGAATGGCATAGGGGTCACGAAAATAAATTTATATCAGGTTGTTCATTACAAGGCAGGCCAAGTAGAATCCCACACCAAACTCACCAGTCACGAAGATATCAGTGCCAAGTTTCAATGCCTCTGCTAAGGATTTTGTGTTCGAATGCGCAATCTTACCCAGAATTTCAGAATCTGCCTTTCTCTACGCCAGCACTTGTATCGATAATGGCAAGTTTACCAACAAACTCGGCCAAGGTAACCTAAGCCAGACATAGGCAAATCAAGGTATTACTGCTAACTATAAATTAAATGCACTGCTTTTCATAACATGCACAATCATTATTCTATCTATCATTTCTGGCTTAGCGTTAAGTGATGCTGGTTACAGTAGGTTTCTTAGCGGATCCTATCCAAAGTATTAAAGTAGAAAGGACCTGATTCATTAGGCTGATACTGCTGCTAGATTGAAAGGCGTTGTGCACGAGGTGTGAGATGAGGGTCAGAAATTGCCTTTTGTGAGCCATGGTTAATCATCACGTCGCATAATAACAAAATCGTGTAATGTTGAGCCACGCTGAATGGGTGAACGAATTGGATGACCAGTGTCGTACGTCTCTTTGTTTCCATCCATCTACTTGCTTAAAGCGAAACACATCAACTCACTCAATAACTACTAACCACCTCCATGTTTGTTTATACCGTCTCTCATCTTCCCGACGCTTCTGCCTTCCTCGACGTCTCCCTGTCAAATTTGGCGTTACTTATTACCAAACGCCTTGAGAACTGGCAGTGAGATCAGATCTATGTGCATGTTCAATTGCTTATGCGTAGACCTGGACTTTAAAGTCAGGTCTGATGTGATTAGCACAGCTTAGATCACAATGGTCTGCGTCATAATTGAATAGACGAAGCCGGTGGAAAAATGTGACTTGGAGACTTATGGAAATGGAATAAACTCGCACAAATGTCTAACTCAGGTACACTTAAAGTCGTCTATGTCAAAACATAATAAATTGAAGCCACCCATGGGGGGTGAAAAAGCACTGACGAGAGTTTATTACGAATGGCGCATCATTCGGCTTAGCAGTTTTGCGCTTACAAGTGCCATTTAAAAAGAAGCTAATGTAACTAGTTTTACAACACGACTCAAATATGTCACAATGATTCCAATCAGAGTGGTTAAATGGAAGCTCAAACAATCCAATATCAGGCTCTACCGACTATTGCCTGCTATTTTGGGGTCAACTGCTTAGAATACCCATGCAGTACACTACCGTCTTCAATTTGAGTGGGAAGCTCTTGGAAGTAAAGTGCCGTTTGAGTTTCAGGAACACAACTTGCTATTTTTATGGATGGAAGAATTTATTAGAACATAACTTGATCAGGACAACTTATGAACAACGGGACCCGAGTTCTGCCCTCCTCAAATCGCTTGCAGTGGCACAAATACTCCACGAATTTTGCTACCAGCTGCCGAGTGAGTTGGCACAGCACGCGGTGTCGAAGGAAACCAAGGCTGTGACGAAGTACACCGGCTCCAAGTAAATGATGATGAGAGTGAGTGTGCGTGTGGAGTGCTGCAGGCTCTGCTCCACTCCGCCGCAGCCCACTCAAGCCTGTTTAGTGAGTGAGTGAGTGAGTGAGTGAGTGAGTGAGTGAGTGAGTGAGTGAGTGAGTGAGTGAGTGAGTGAGTGAGTGAGTGAGTGAGTGAGTGAGTGATCGCATTTAAAGGCCCTGTGGGGGCCCATACCACTATCGCCACATTCATTCTTGGTTGTTGTGGTGAGAACATACACTTCTACTACAACCACTCTCCCTCTCTCTCCTTCTCCTACCTCGTCTCCATTGTCACACTGCTCTGGGAGGTTCTGTGTTAATGTTGTTGCTGGTGTTGGCAGTGCTCATGTCTATGCAGGTGTAGGTGAGGGCAGGACAGGGCAGGACAGGGTAGGTTGGAGGACGGAAATGGGGTGTGGTAAGTAGTAAGGCGTGCGAAGATGATTGTGTTGGTAAAGAGGAAGGTGGAGGAGTTGGGTAAGCTGGGTGCTGGATTGAGTGATTCTCAGTGCTCTCAAAAGGGGGCCTTAAGGTGAGATTGTGTAGGGACGATATGTTTGTCTCACAAACACGATCTCCTAATTGGTGGCTAACGCTTAGTTAGCCGAATGGGAGCTGCCGATGGACGAGTAAGAAACAAGAACAATAACAGGGTACCAGTTAGTGACACACCTCTCGCATTCATTCCGCAGTCCCTTCACCAACTTAAACACTTCCCCTCCACCTGTCTCATTCACGCGCCACCTCCACCTCCTTCTACTCAATCTTGCACGCCAACTTACTCCACCTACCTACCTACCTACCTACCTACATACCTACCTACCTACCTACCTATCTACTCACCCACCCACCCCAATCTAACCACTACCACGCATCTCTGCAACCCCTACACCCAGTAAGGCAGTAAGGCAAAACAACACGCAACTAACAGCTAGTCGATCAACACATCTAGTGGTCAACAATCCGTCTTGTCGTGAGGCGGCCCTCAACAGGGCCGTTATCACGTTCATGGCTCCACAATCTGTAGCTCTCTACAGGGGCATGAGACCTGCCTACTCCTTGCTGCTGCTAATCGGCTTCTACGTCTCCTTTCGGCAGCAGCACCTCCTGCATTTTCGGTAGCACACCATCCTGCACAATGGTCATACCTCCCAACAACTTGTTTAACTCCCCGTCGTCGCGACTCTCCAACTGTAGATTTGTCAGCTACGACAACCCCGTGATTGCGCAGAACGCGATGTATGCGATGGGTGGATGTACTGTGGGAAAAATAATAAAAGTTTGATTGAAGCGTTTTGATGGTAGACCTTTTCTTTTGCTACATTTCTCAAGGATTTCTATTACACCTATCAATGTGCTTTTGAAGCACACTTTTCCTTTAGTAACCGATCAAACTGATGCCTCCCTCTCTGACTCTGCTCAGAGGGAGACCGACTTACTTTACATTCCATTTCCCTCATCCCTGCGAATTTCGCAAATATTTCACGCGCTTAAAGGCAAGCAAACTGTCGTATCATTAGCGCTCCACCCTATGCAAACTCCCAGTTTCATAAACTGTTGCATGAGTATTTAGTGTATCGGCACGACGCATTAGATGTCACCTCGCAGTGTTTGCATGGCTATCATTCGAGTGTTTGGCCTCCGCCATCGCCAGTGTGTTGCATGACTGTCGGTTTGAGTGATTTTTGGGTGATTGTGCTTTGACCACTTCCCTCGCCCTCGTGCATGCAACGCAGCTCTCCACACTGAGAGTTGTCTCGTGCACAGATTTTAAACACGTTTTTCTCTCTGTTTCGTTAATACAACATTTTACCAAGTTGATCGAATCGCCGCACTTTTATCCTTCTCCAACTTCCAATTGCTCTATTTCGCATGAACACTTTGCTTCAAGCACACATTGCGTGGTATCACCTTGCCATTAATTCACCCTCTTTAGGGACATTATTTTATTGTTTCAAGTTGTTTTAGCTCCATCGTATCAGCCGCCATGTTCATGCAAGATGCAACGCATCCATTTAATGAATATTTCACTGTTCTGCTAACTGTTATTTGTAAAAACAGGAGAGCTGCTTTTCTGGTAATCACTTGTCCATTGTGTTCCAGGGAAATAAATCCTTAGCGTCTTATATGAGACTGTATGTAGATGTAAAAGTCTTTTACTTCGGATTAGTCAATCTACTAGGCACATAAGTTATGATTGTTATAATGCGCAGCAAGCAAGCTAAGATAACTGTTGCGGTCCTATTAGCTTACTTGCATTTATCAGATGATGGAGGATCGCTGAATGGCATATTCCATACCTGTCCTACATGACAGGGAATCACACCTTGAGGATTTGTTTTGTAATTCTTGGCCAAGAGAGTAGGCGGTTCTCAGTTGTAGGAATAGAGGGTAGTTATGTGAGGGACGCATGTGTTCACAAGCGACATGCCGAGTCCGTGTGGTGCGTTCAGGTGTCGTTCAGACCCTTCTTGCAACCATGCAAATGGTTTGCCAAGTCTACAATCAAGCGACACCTGAATTCGACAGAGAGTAGTCGTTCAAACAATCCGTCTGCTTAATCGGCAGTACGCTGTACCGTGCCTACAAAATCAAGCCTAGCATAAGGACGCATTGTTCATCAATTAGCATCACAGTCGTAGGAGTCAGCGGGAGAAAAGACTGCTCCGCTCGAGATGACATCGATGTTGATAACAGCATAGTGTTGGATGTTGTCTGTCACGGTCTACATAGGAGCATTGACAAACGACACGGAAAAAGGGGGTGCAGACGCCATTGTTCCCGACTGGTGTGTCCTCCATTATTACATCTGCTAAGTTCATGGTGGAAGAGGGAGATGCAGCTCCATCAGGAGTTGATGACGTACAATTAATCATGGATGTAGACAATTGTTGCACATGCCTGTAAACTTATTCACCACTTCGGAAAAACAGATTTGGTCTTCAACCATTTGGATTATCGATGCGTTCGTTTTGTAAATGAGGTACGCCTTCTTCTTTTGGCTCCGCATAAAATTCAGATTTGATAGCTCTTTAAGCAGCATCTGCTTCTGCTTTAAGCAAAGCTGATTTAAACCTTTGTTCTGTGAGGCACTGGAAGCAAGACGTGAATAACGGCTCAGCTGTGTGAATTTCTGGCCTTACCGTGCAGCCAAGTCAGCACAAGAGGGAACGTGAAAATAAAGGGACAATCCTAACTTCACGCATGGTTGCCGCGCACGTACGCGAGTTGATAAAGAATACGGCTTTGGTGCGAAGTGGATGGGCGTCTTACTTCCTTACCATAAGTGGGCAGCAACCTTCATCCTTATCATCTCAACCCTCTTCATTATTGTTGTTCGCAGCACTGTCTTTGCTATTGCGCCATTTACGTCAACGGTGGTGACGAAGTTTCCCTTTATTACACCCTTGTAAGCTGCACAAACCGCCTTTTAGTTCCCCTCTTTTAGTTCGCTTAATCCCCCTCCCTCTCCGCTGCCAGCACATGTCTCAATTCCCATGTTCCACAATCAAATTCCCTCGCCTAAAGGGAAAGAGACGAGTTCTCCATTTGCTTTGCTGTTAGTTAGTCAAACCACAAAAGCACGAGTAAATAGTGATCCATTCAACATCTGACTACTGTTTTACTTTGCAGCTCGATGGGGTTATGTAGTAGTCCACTTCACCAGCTTTGGTGACAGGAGTATTTAGAAGGCCACAGTGGAGTGCTAGCATTAGCCTCATCACCAGCAACATTAAACACCAACACCATATTGCCTCCATTATTCGTCACCACAAATTTTAGCCTATAATCTTATCTCTACTGTCCTGCTAACATAACTTTTGCATGCAATAAATAAGTTGATTCAAAAGAAGTGCAAAGCTCCTGTTGTTTCAAGAGTGCATCAGCATTCAGTTCACCAATTTACCCAAATATCTTCCTTCGCACTTAAGCGTTTAATAGTTTTTTTCACGAACATTCGCTGATATGCTTAGCATTCTTTGAAGGTGCGACATGGCATGACTATTCGTTTTATCCAAATCACAATATGATGCTTTGGGTTTGAATCCTTCTAAAAATTCTCCATGCGCTATTTAGCTGCCATCGTTATCTTAAAGGTTTGCAGGCCTGACCAAAACTAATCACACTAAATTGGAATAGCAAAGGCTGCCGAATCCCAATTCCTGCACCACAATTGAGCATTCCCATGGATTTGTATTTTACAACCGCTAAGGTAGATTCGAATCCTCCTTCAAAGGTGCTCAGATAGTATGGTCAAATGCGAATGACAGCGCTGATATCCAGTGGTTCCTTTTATTATTGCACCCTGCAGTGAGTCTCAACTCACTCTTTTCGGATCTAACGATGTGGCTGGTGGTTGGGAGAAACATCATCACTGCCTGAAAGATGGTATCATAGAAGAACCACTGTTGGTTCAAAAGGGAAATTCAATGAGTGCAAATGGAACCATAGCCTGCTGTAGAACTTGCTCTATCACATGATGTCTTAACTGGTTAAAAACTTTGCGATTTTTTATAATGCTAGAGCTCATTTTTAACTAAACTTCATGCAGTGGATCGAAAAACAGGTGTCACCAAGGCATTTCAAAGCAAAGTCTAAGTACGTAAATGAGTAAATAATACAAATATCAGGTCGTGCTTCCAACGAGATCATGAATGAAGAGGGAGCCTGAAATTGACAAGCCTAATTTCTTTTCATGCAGTGCGCTATTTTAATATGAAATTTGTGTTACAGAGACACTGCGTATGTAGGTGATCAATGGGTTTTAGGTTAAACTCGATACTAGCCTTGAACTTCGATATTGTGATAAATGATTGGCGATTTGGCATGTTGGTATCTCTTGACGTACATAAATATGCTCGCCCATTGCATGCTACTACAGAACTTGCATCAAGAGTCTAATTAGCGTTGCGTATTTCTGCTCGACAAGAAGTAATTTGCATCAACGTCAGCATAACTTGGCTGTGGGTAAAATCCTGTCCATCGTGAGCATTTTATTCTGTAAAGTGTATCCTAGGTTGTTCGCCCTTTGTTCGCCGATTTATCTTTAAACGCATGCATAACTAACTAATGGAAGCATTAAGTGTAGTGTTTCGACTTGATGAGACTGTGCTATATGCATATGCACAGCACTACCCTTACTAATACAACCGCAACGGTGATTAGTGTCTCATAGCATCTCGGCACTGGGAAACGATAAGTTTTTTAGGAGTGCAAGAGGGAATCCGCAAGCCTGCTCTTCACTTCCGAGTCTTCAAATGTGACATTTTCTGGAACGAGGCCACATCTGATTTGGAAAATATTGCAACAAAACGAATGTCGGTTCTGGCTCGCTCGCTATTCACATTGAAGACAAGCTTGTTTTCTCCAAGTTTATTTTGATTAGATAGGTAATCTTACAAAGGCGTTCCATTCGAAAAGACGCAAACCACTATGGTAATCCAGACTACCTCGTTCTTTTGCCAGTGCGCGGAACACTAAGGAGCCAGACTCCTCCACGTAATGGTGCCACATTCTTAAATGACATAATGACGACATTTTGGATCGCCCTACGAAATAAAAGATACTACGAGTTTACTCAAGCTGTACTCAACCTTCTCGCCTTCCTGCCTTCTTGGCATATATGCCCTCATAATGCGGCTGAAAACATCTTGTCTTCTATTCCCAAACAGTTCTCCCTCTTCAAACCCACCTACCCAACTACCCACTAGTTACACATCCTGTACCTTTTAAAGACGTTTTCAGGGCATTTCACCTTTTTGCTAGTTTACGACACACTTAACAGTGGCATTGGAGCAACAATTGGATACTACGCTTTAAAATACACATATCACCTGTGACGACACTTATCTACGGCCCAACAAAATAAAAACATCTCCATGCCTGCTGAAGCCAGATATGCCGCAGCTGTCACTTTTTCATACTAATGGGCTGCGGATTCGCAATAGAACATCTCAATCAACAATTCATACATATCTACTGCAGTGCCTTCAGCTTTCCCCCTCCCCGAAGGCGGAAAGAGACATCATACTCTGGCAGAATACATGGGCGTGCATTTAGCATGTCAGCGACACACTCCACGAAAGTACAATGACGAGACAAATAAGTCGTCCATCGCCAAAATCCGCCATTCAACAAACCACCAATGCATTACATAGTCGCCTTCGCCTTGTCCAGCACCGCCCTCCGTGCTCTCCCCCGTAAGAATATTGCTTCGTCAGTCCCCTCAACCACCGTTGCGTAAGACAATTCTGCACAGGATGAGACAATGTGCTAACCATCACGCGTGTCCATGACTAGTAGAGGAAATATTGATCTAAAACCGAAGGGCCAAACTCCTATCAACGGTGCGGCATCGCGACAACTATAGTTACAGAATAATTAAGCTTTGATATGCCTTCCAATCCAAAATCTACTGCCACATCGCAAGCATGCAAATACAAGCGGACATACAATCAATACCATCAACTAGTAAGCGACCGCTAAATAAAGCACACACATGCACACACACAAGAATCCTAAAATCGCAACATCAGCTGCATAGGTAGGAATCTGCACAAGTAAGTGGAACATGAAGTCGTTGGGCAACTTCCGTTTCTCTTACAAGTTAATCACGCTAGGGTAATAAGGCATCCCACTGACCGCAACCCTCATGCATGTGGATGTCATCAGAATCGCCTCTTTGGGCAAGTTACCCACGTATCGATAGCCTGCATCTTAAGCCTTAAACATTAGGCAAGCAATTATCAAACATGGCAATGAATCGCAAAGGTAATCATACTTACATATTAAAGCCTCATAAGATAACCACACTTCCAATTGTTCCACGCCCACTTCATATCGCCTCCATCTCATATCATGGTGGTGAAGGTGACTAAGGCTGGACATCTTGGCTTAATAAGAGACCAATCAAAACTAATAATTACAAGAAGATAATAGCATCTATTCCAACTTATCCAACATGCTTACCAAGTTACCGATTCACTTCTGTTTCGCTCTCGCGTGGCACTCACATGCCACACTCAGTTGTTCATAAATCCAGGATGAATGGTTAGCCAACACTGGGCAAAGGAACTTTCAACAGGATCGATGGGTAGAATTGCAACACCTCAGCTGTCCACAATGACGGCAACAACGACTTCAAAGGCGCTTAGTGCCGCCTTTGTGGCATCCCATGAGTCGGCTTCTACATCCACGTTCCCCCTTGCCATTGCCATCGACGGCAACAATGGATGTTGTTGGCGTCCTGATGAGACTGTGATCCCGTTAAAAAGGATCCCACAATCGGCGTTTAAGATGGTGACGGCAGAGAAGCGAGTGTTAATCAGCAAGATCGCTCAGCATCAACATCCACCATCCCTGAGAGGCTGACAAAGCCAATACAGAAATACGATACTGACAAGCTCCATGTGCAATGTGCCAATTTCGAAAAAGAAATCGGCACCTAGTGCTGTTCACTAATTACTTCAGCTCGTCACAAAAGGTTTCAAAGGAGATAAGCACTCTCACCGCACTTTGGGCCTACAACGACTTTAGCACCAAGCAACGCCAAATACTCGGCAGATTTTCTACATTTTAACAACACATGAGGTCTCATTCGCCATGAAATCCTCCTTTACGAAACAACCCACCACAGAGCAGGCCACTGACACAACTTAAACCAATCCCTTCCACAACCGTTCAGCATAACGAACAAACGTGGAAGTGTTGTCCACAGACAAGGAAAACATGCCTTTCTCTTCTTTGTAAATCTCATTCAATAAGAAAATCTATGCGAACACATATGCATTTCGAATTATGCATATATGTGTACATGACAACCGATAGATACGTCTCATGTATCAAAAATTGATGACCTGGAAAATAACATGAAAATGCACCTTTGCATACAGAGAACAAACAAATAAAAATAGTAAAATAAGGAATAACGCCTCGAAATGCAAAGGCGAGCAAACACTAGTTCATTAAAAAGGACTACACTAGATTTAATGAAAAATTGCACTGTATCTCCTCGAGTTCTCAATTTCAGCATTTACACAATCACCACCGCAACTCGCCATCCCTTCCGAACGGGACGGTAACCTTCCCTGTCATGCTCGTCCCGTCACTTCAGCTTACGCCCTTATAATTATCCCAAGCTTATGCCAAATGAGGTAAAACCTATCGAATGCCATTAAGCACACCGATATTGTCCACGACCTGATTCGCATCGCAGGGCCAAGAATGCGCCCTCGGAGGTGACTTGAAAATCTCGCACTGCCTACCATTCCACAGATATCTAAAAGTCGGCCCGCCACCACTGCAATCTCGCAGCACTAAAAAAGGAAAAGGAGGGTCGGTGAGTGGAGTCCAAAGCGCTGCAAAGTTAAAAAACGAAAAAGTAACAATACCTCAAAAAGCAAACATTTAAGACGCCCACAAGATACCACCCGCGCATTAATGTAAACGTTTCCAAGCAAACAATTGCAGGTCTCCAAGTAACCATTCTTTTGCTCCCAGGTCTACCTCAAACACCAACTTCCATCAAAGATGAACCTAAGACTCAGTGGCTAATTAGGCCCTACCCAACACTTTTCGCAAAGACGCCACTAACATCAAACCAGGATCACAAAGTTACCAAGCAATCAAATTGCAAAGCGTCCAATGCCCTCGACACCAGCTCTGCAAATACGAACATTATAATAACGAAAGCAACCCACCTTTCACCAAGCATTAAGCATGAAAAGACCCACTAACAACTGATGGAAACGTGACGAGATTCGAAAAGCCACAACCCATTCCAACTTGAGAAATATGTAAGGCAATAGCCAAGGCTAGATGCAAATTCAGTGCTACTAGGTGACACCTCTATTCATAAAACATAATACTCCACTTAAAATATACATTCCTGCATAAGTGAAGATTATCAACATTGCTCACTTCAAGTGCAGCCGAGCACTTACCAGGATTCTCCAAATTTCATGCAAACAAATCCCCTCAGACTGAAAACCACGCACATCAAAGGTACCCAAAAGAATTCAAACTAGTCGCGTAGGAGGTGCTTAGTAAAATATAACCGCGTTTAGTAATGTCTTTTAAAAAAAGCAAAAAACTCTTCAGTGTGGCCGACAGTTTATTTGGCATTTGATTAAGCAATCACAACGCCAGAGTTGTGTTGATGAGACAGGTATACATGAATAAAATAATGTTATTTTACAAAAGTATTAATGAAAATTATGCATGAAAGCATGCATTCGAAATGTAAATCGGGGCAGCAAAAAAGGACTCAGAATATTCAGACAAATATTGTGTGCATTGGTTATACAATGCATCGTTTGATTTTTGGTAGTATTTAGCCCGAATCTAAAATAACCTACGGTAGAAGGTAAATTTCAACTTTATTGTAGCCACCCGATACTTCAGTTAGGGTAAAAGAAGGCATGGTACTTAAACAGAATACATAATCTGGAAAAAGAGGGAATAGGAGCTGTTGGCACGGCCCGGGGCCTGCCAACCGGCCAGTAAAATACATTTACGCAAATGACCGAAATCGGCAGCTCGAACAAGCAAAGTATTGCGCAGCCCCTCTCTTCCCTCAAGCCCCGTTCCCGACTCTCCCTATGGTCAGCGTCCCGCGTCAGCCATCGCAACGCAATCAGTGCAGCAAGAAGGAGCAAGGTGCCAGTCATCGAGATTCGAGCACATGTGCTCTTGAAGTGCCATCAATTCCGTATAGCAGTCAGTGCAGCAAATGCGCATTTCTTAGTCCTCCCTCTCATGGCAACGTGTCCCAATGAAAAGATGGGGGTAAGAATCCAAGTTTAAATGGATGGAGACACACAAAACATATATTGTGACTGCAGGCTGTAATAATGCTGGTGTTTATATACGCTTTGTAGGTAAGAGGCGGGAACACAATATGCACGTGGTCGAAAGCCAGCTAGCGTGTTCTCCCCCAGCGCCGGATACCGCGACCCCGTAGACTGGACGTCCCCACCTACCGTTTCTCCTTAAATAAACCATGCCTAGAAAAGCTCGGTCTTCTTCCAGTAAGGTAGAAAGGGATGTGGAGAAAGAAAAGAAGAACCCTGTTACACTAGCTTTTTCGAATACGTGGGAGAAACACTGGGTATCGTAAAACTCTGCGCAAGTGGGACGATCGGGTGTAATACTTTGTTTGTTCGAACTGCCGGTTTCGGTCACTTGGGTGGCCATAATGTACTGAGCCGGTTGGTCGGTCTTTAGGCCGTGCCAACAGCCCCCAAGTCCTCTGATTCCAGAGTACATGCATTCTACCTCCAGTACTATGCCTTCTTTTACCTTAAAGGGAGTCTCGGGACGCTACATCGGGCCTCCTAAGAAAAGAATGCACGCGATCCGAGTGTGCAAAGCATAAAAAGATGCCAAAGAATGGCGTCCTCTACAGTCTACATCCATGGACACACAATACGGTTTAGGGCCACGAGTTGCCCCAGAAGAGTAAAGGGAGAGCATATAGAGGGTGTGGTGATACAGAAAAAAGCCCTGTCAACATTTCACTAAATCAGATCATAGCAAACCTGCTTTCTGTCTGAAATGCACAAATTGTTAAAGTGCACCCCTACTGACACCGTTAATATCAAGGTCTCTGGAAAATAAAGTCAATTAAAGGCCGTTACACTCATTTTTTAACAGATGTATTGCCACCAGCAACGAATATTTTGACTGTGAGAGCCCTCTGTAACAAATCATACCAGTCAACAAATCATTGGACAATTTCCCTTTCTTCACTTTCTTCGCATAAACCCTTCAAAACGGCTGTTCCAATTTACAATGCATACCAGCAATTTTGGGTCTTGCTTCGCCCACACCGCTCTTGCAACTTGCTTCATTCTTTTCTTGATTTAAGTAGCACATTTGCCCCTCCATAGCCTATCAAATAAATCAGCCCACATATCCACCCAAGTACAAAAGATATCATTGAGTTACGTACTGGTCATCTATTCTGATGTGCCACTCACCATTACACCACCGCTTTGTGTTCCGTTAGTACTGCTATAAACAAAACACTTTGTACTAAAATAAATCAAAACTACTTGAACTCGCCACAAGTGAGGTCACCGTGAGATCAACCCAACAATCCGCCAAACCTTACCGGAATTGACAGCAGTCATATTTGCCGTTTCTACTAATCGGCAAGTCGGCTACCGGTTGTGCAACAGGCTTGCCTATAGTCCACAGGGTGCAACCCAAGCACAAGCGCCCATTCCCCTCTCTAATCATGGGAAAGTGCCTCCAATGTCACTTATTTGCAACCTAGACGAAAAATGCGTGTGAGAGAAAGGGCTTTGTTTCTTCTAGCTCTAGGAACCACTGTTGGATGAGCGTCCTTATGTGGCGCAAGAAGGGCTACAACCAGCACGCATTTATGAAGAACCGCATTAACTTTTCACCTGCTGGAAAATATGCAGTAATGTGCAGATCGACACTTCTTCTGCCCCAACTTGAATGCCTATGCATTAAACCTACTATTAAACATTGCTAATCAACTGGGGGCATTCTCTGCTATTGGTCACCACATCGGTAGCAAAACCATGCTTTCCAAGGTTTGGTTGAAGACTTCGTAAGGATACCGCAAAATGACTTGTTTATGCAATGAATCTCTTGGCAGGAAGCGTTCAGTGGACACGACCTCCATCACGACTTAGTTGCCATCCATTTCAAAGAGATCGAAAGTCAGATGGGAAGAGGTAAACATTGAACCAATTACAGCAACCAATTTACGGACATACAATCGCCCAGATTCTAACAAATTGGTGCTACGAACCCTGGTGATTGACGTAAGAATGCACAACAAAGGCACACAAGAAGGCTCCGATATTAATACGACGCCCAAAATATGTAGCCAACCAAATTCAAGTGCGGAAAGTAAACTCGTAAATAATGATCGAATGACAGTTGAGTCACTTCACTACTATTATCGACTGCACCACATACTGAGGGCGAGCCAGTACACACGTCGAATGTCACAATGTAGGACAAAAGAGGCGGTAATCAGATGGACGCAGGGTTGTATGATGGGGTGGAGGCAGCTTTGTTACTTTAAAGTCAGTACTGTGTAGCGAAAACAGCCAGAGCCCCATGGAAGTAGTAAGACATTAAGGAGTTCAACGACGGAATAGAATTTGCGTGACCACGGCAACTATGGTCCTTAGCAGTCGTTCTCTGTATCACGTAGCCATTTAGGCGCCTACAATACAGCCTATTGAACTGTAAATATTTAAAATGTAACTACCGCAGTTAATGGACAAGAGTCACCCATACAAATGTCACCAACATAAAAGGGTCATGAAATTTCTTCCTGTATGGTACTAACAACACGTGCAGCAAGGAAAAACGTACATTAACACAAATGCATGAGGAGCCGAGGTCAGAAGAGGTCGCTAGATCAGCCAGAACCACCAAACACTTAAGTTCAATGGGAACGGGCCGTTAGCGCCTGCTTTATCGAATAAAACTAGTGCGACGGGGAAATCAAAACGAAACACCACTTTATCCTCCCCCCACCCTTTGATGATTGGTACGAACTTAATATGTGCTGAGTCAATTACAGAACATGAACTCCAATTCAAACCCTCCTATAACGTCTGGCGCACACACCACTTCAGCATTCAGCCCAACTTTTCGCAATACACCCGGTAACGGGCTATAAAGCACGCAAAACTCACATTTATCCATCGGATGCATCTGGAACCCAAATCTGTCCGATAGTGGTTCTGACCCAAATTGCCAATCAAAGCGATGAGGCTAAAACCACCCTAAGGGGCCTACTATGGACTATGGTTTTGCAATTGAAATTGTTTGCAAAAGTGGGCATTTCAAACACTAGCCACGCTTCCGCCTTAATTTCCACAGACCACGGGGACGTACGATTGCAAGAAGCCGTTGAGTGAACTGATACACTCAAGCCTAGTGGAAAAGGCATTCGTATACCTTCCATCTAGTTGAGCAGATGCCGTCCCCGCAGCATTGACAAGGCTCCGACTGTTAACACCAATCGGGAAACGGAAACCAGCCACAGCCAATACTTGAATATGACCCTTGTGCGAAAAGCATTACAGCATCACGGAGTTACCGTCAGTGAGCTATCTGCAGACTCATTGTTAATTATAAAGAACTTGCATACATTTACAATGTTTGCCTGACAATGCGCAGCAAGCATTGATGCGGTTGAAGAGGGCCGAGGTGCTGTCATTGGCATTTGGCGCGCTTTTGCAGTGGAACCAGAGGAAGAAGGGATAAGCACAATGCAGGGAAGCAATGAGTGACGCGACTCGAGGATGAGAGGTAGTTGGTAGGTAAAGGGACGCCCAAAGGCTCCCCACTGGCAAAAACTATGCACCCGAGCGAGCCCGATTAGAGCCCGTCGCAGGCTTCAACACAGCGGAGTGCAATGCTGAGCCTCCACCTGGGGTCAGAGCCTTGCTGATCACCCTGAACCCGGCGCCAGGTAAGTTTGATGCGCTGCTGCCCACCATACCCGTCTCACAACTACCACTTGCGTCTGATGTCCAGGTCCACCAGTACTGCACAGCAACCCGTACTTTCGCCATCTTATGCATTGCTGCGCTTCCACTTTTGTTTTTCTATTTTACTTTTAACCTATATTAAGTTCTCTTTTTGCTTTCATCTCTGTCGATATAATTTTTTTGGAGAGTTACTTTTACACTTCAGTAGCACCTTCTTTCTCACCACATGTGTTGCGCATGCCATGATTCACATCCGATTAATGCAATTATCCTAGAAAACGCATTGCATTATTCAAATATTAGCTTTTTGAACGGAGTAACTACGATAGTTTTATTGTTGTAGATGTGTAGAATCATTCACAGCGTGGCAAATTCTAAACCATTGGTAAGGAAGAATTTTCCGTGTGTCTAGAACCGCGGGTCATTTTCACCTGCTCATAAATAGAAACAGGTATATTGTAACACTCTGTTTGTTCGAACTACCGGTTTAGGTCACTTAAGTGGCCATCTTGTTCTAGCCGGTTGGTCGGCCTCCGAGCCGTACCAACAGCCCCCAAGTCCTCTCTCCCCGGAATATATATATTCTGCCCTAGTACTGCGCCTTTTTTACCTTAAGGGGAGCCTCGGGACGCTACATTGGTGGCAGCGGAAAGCGGACCCGACTTCGATGGATTTTATCCTGCTCCATGCCGCTTCTGGCAAACGTCGGCATTGTGAAAGAAGTACATGTGCTACGGAGGGGAGAACCTTTGGTATCTCGTAACAGAAGAGTCGAGATCGACGTTCATCTTCGACATCTCCCTCGCCCTCGTGTTCGACAGGGAAGCTATTAACAACCGAAGCGACACTAGCCGTGGACTCCAAGCCCAGAGGAGGGCCAAGAGGCGCGCATTTGCTGCACTGAGTGCTACGCGGAATTGATGGCACTACAGGAACACATGCGTTCGAACCTCGACGACTGGGACGGTTAGCTCGTGGGTGCTTCTCGCAGCACTGATTACGTTGTGATGGCTGACACGGGAGGCTGAGTAAGGGCAGCGTCGGGGACGACGCTAGAAAGAAGAGAGGGGCTGTGTAATACTTTGTTTGTTCAAACTACCGGTTTCGGTCACTTGGGTGGCCATCTTGTTCTAGCCGGTTGGTCGGCCTCCGGGCCGTGCCAACAGCCCCAAGTCCTCTGTTCCCGGAATGTATATATTCTGCCCTAGTACTGCGCCTTCTTTTACCTTAAGGGGAGCCTCGGGACGCTACAGGAACAGCATGCGAAATCGATCGAATTCATCTTTTGTGGTACCTAGATATGCATATTTTTATAACGAATCTAGGCATTGTGAAACCGTTATGCGATAAGGCATGCTTATTAATTGGGAGTGCTGTAGGTCATGTTTTACCCGCTTATCCTCTTGAACACATATTATGTATTTTATTGTGATTTTACTCCTTTGTAGATACGCATAAATATTTGCAAGGTAATCTATTAGAACAAGTGGGCTTTAGTTGTGCATTTACCTTACCTAATATTGTAGATGTAGCAAACTAAAGTCAAAGGTTAGCTTATGCTTTTAAAAGAAATAAAACCGATTGTAGCAGGGTTCTTATTCTCTTCTTCCTCATTCCTTTCTACCTTACTAGCAGAAGACCAAGCTTTACTGGGCATGGTTTTATTTAAGAGGAAAAGGTCAGGTAGGGATGTCTAGTCTACGGGGCTGAGGTATCCGGTGCAGGGGGAGAACACGCTAGCGGGCAATCGACCACGTGTATCTTGTGTTCCCGCCTCTCACCTACGAAGCGTATATAAACACAAACATTATTACACAGCCCCTCCTTTTTTTGAGCACCGTCCCCGGTGCCACTCTCGCCCATTGGTTTAGTTATGCCATCAAGGGTTTTCCCTTCCTCCACTATTCCGTAGACTTCGTCCTCATATCCAACCGGCGGAGGGCCTTTGTAAGGTCGCATCTTATTGTGGTGTACCGTAATTGGTTGAGTACGAAATTCCGCGTTTCGGACGAGGTAGTTCGTGGAGAGAGGATTCTTACTACGCGGAAGGGATCTTTGCTCCAAGGGTGATAGAATTTCCGATGGGTTCCAGGTGGGGGAACCGGCTTGTATATTTGGACAAGATCTCCTTCGCGGTAGGTGTTGGGTCGGCTACGCTTGTCGTAGATCCTCTTTTGTCTACTATAAGACGTTTGTAGGTGTCGCCGCGCCAAATTGAACGTCTTTCTTATCCCTTCTTTAGACGTAGAACGTAATCTGGCACATTGTCGGGTGTTGTCTCTTTGCTCGGGATAAAGATGTCAGACGGAACTCTCATTTCGCGTCCTGTGAGCATTTTGAACGGAGAAAACCCGTTGACGTGTGGACTGTGGCTCTATACGCTAACAAGGCGCGTCCCAGGCTCAAATCCCAGTCTTCTGGCTTCGCCCCTGGGTAAAAGCCTTTAGGAGTCCCACCAGGGTGCGGTTCGTTCTTTCTACCTGGCCGTTGCCTTGTGGGTGTCCTGGTGTCGTGCGTGTCTTCCTAATTTCGAGAGTCTTGCACAGTTCCGTAAAGAGCCGACTTTCGAAATTAGGACCTTGGTCGCTGTGAACTGATTCGGGGACACCGTGTTGACAGATCCAGCGGTTGAAGAAGGTTGAAGCGACTGTTTCGGCGTCTTGAGACTGCATGGCTTCAGCTTCAGCTACTTTCGTGAAGTAATCAACCATAACCAGGATATACCGGTTTCATCTTTTGGTAGGTGGCAGGGGACCCATAATGTCAATGCCCACCCTTTCGCCTGGGAATCCTGTGGGCATGGGTTGTAGGGGTGCCATCGCTGTTGTATGAGGTTTCTTGAAACTGCTACAGGTGATGCAGGTTCGGCAGAAGTCGAGTACATCCGGGGTAAGAGAGGGCCACCAGTATCGTTTGCTCGAGGCCTCCACCATCTTCTTCACACCTACATGCCCCAATTGCTCGTGTAACTCCTGAAGGACTGTTTGTATCAGCGAGCCAGGAACAAGAAGACGTTTGGGGGACGTGGTGTCCTCTTGATACCATAAAACTTCGTCTTCCAGGTGAGTTTGGGCCACTGTCGCCATATCTGTTTGGCTGCTTTGCTAGACGATTTCATCTCTTCTGCAGTAGGCTTGAGCGAGGACGCCAGGAACCTTTCGTATAGCAACGCCGTGTCGGGATCTGAACTTTGTGAATTTCTCCACTGGTGTCTAGTGGGTTCGCTCAAAAATAGCGTGCCCACTATACCGCTTTCCCTCTTGCCGAGAGAGGTTTGCGAGACAGTGCATCCGCGTTGCCATGCGAAGTCCCCTTTCGGTACTGCACTGTAAAATCGTATTGCTGCAGTTCTTCGTACCAGCGCGCCACCGAGCGGTCAATCTCCTTCATTGTTTTTAGCCAGGTCAGCGCTTGGTGGTCCGTTCTCACAATGAACTGTTTCGCTATCAGGTAATGTCTAAAGTGTCGAACCATTGTAAAGATAGCGTACAGTTCGCGTTCCGTTGTACTTTTCTGTCTCATTTTTTTATTGAGCCTGGTGCTGGCGTATGCGATGATGTGTTCTCTGCCTTCTTTATCCCGTTGGGATAGAACACCGCCTACGGCCACGTCACTGGCGTCTGTGTCTAGGACGAAAGGAGGTTCGCCGTTCTCGAAGTTGGGTAAGGCCAGAACCGGAGCGGAGCAGAGCCTGCGTTTTAGTTCTTTAAAGCCTCATCATGTTCGTTCCCCCACGTGAAATACTTTTTCGCCTGTTTCTCTGTTAATTTGTGCAGGGGACCGGCGATCTTGGCGAAGCCTTTGACGAAACGCCGGTAGTAGTTTGCCAAGCCGAGAAAGCTGCGGAGCTCCGCCTGGTTGGTCGGTGTCGGCCAGGTTCTCACTTGGTTTGTACGGTCTTCGGTAACTGCCATCCCATCTGACGAGACTGTATGCCCCGGGAATGTAACTGAACGTTGAAGGAAGTGACATTTCTTTGGGTTCAGGGTCAATCCAGCGTCTCGGAGACGATCCAGCACTAGTTTCAGGTTGGCATTATGTTCCTGCATGTCTCTGCCAAAGACAAGAATGTCATCGAGGTAGATTATGCAGTGCTTTGGAAAAAGTCCCCTTAGTGCAGTCTGCATCAGGCGCTGGAAAGTAGCTGCAGCGTTACATAGTCCAAACGGCATTGTCTGAAATTCATAGAGTCCGTTTGGCACTATGAAAGCTGTCTTCTCTCTGTCCGTCTCGCCACGTCCACTTGCCAGTACCCGGACTTCAAGTCCAGAGTAGAAAACCACTTTGATCCGTGCAGGGAATCTAGTGAGTCGTTGATATGAGGCAGTGGGAAGGCGTCCTTCTTAGTCACAGCGTTCAGTTTCCTGTAGTCAATGCAC
The DNA here is from genome assembly GCA_001923025.3 of Taenia multiceps. NCBI lineage: Eukaryota > Metazoa > Platyhelminthes > Cestoda > Cyclophyllidea > Taeniidae > Taenia > Taenia multiceps. Next base: position 71,409,650 of record CM010311.1, on the reverse strand, counting down.
AGCCGTAGGCTCCCGTCACTTTTCTTCACCAGTGCAATCGGAGAGGCCCACGGTGATTTGGAAGGCCGTATCACGCCGTCAGAGATCATCTCGTTCAGTAGACGGTTTACCTCTTCCAAAAGGGGCGGAGGGATGCGTCTCGGGGGCTGCCATATTGGTTTAGCTTCACCTGTGTCGATGGCATGTTTGATGATGCTCGTCTGACCGAGTTTGGTTCCTTGCCAAGAGAACATTCTGGAGTATTTGCACAGCAATGAGTGCAGTTCCTTCTTTCTCTGTCGGTGATGTGTGTTAACCGTGAACAGAGCTCATCCAGGTTGTTAACAGGAATACCCGCGGTTTCGAACAGAGCACTGCAGATTTCGTCAGCGTCCTTTCCCAGGGAAGGCTCGGCCGATTTACTGCTTTGTGCTGCTGGGTCGTAAAGGTACCCTCTGCGAAATTCAGGATTGCTCCAGTGTTGCGGAGGAAGTCGACGCCCAGTATCGCGTCACATACTAGTTCTGGACACATAATAAATTGTACTGTCCAGGACTCCTTCCTATGGTGATATTTAGCGACGTCTCTCCGATCGCTTTCATCTTCCTCCCTTCAGCTGAGAGCAGTTTTATGGAGGACGATCGAGGGCTGATCTTGCGGAAGAGAGTCCAGGAGGAAACGACAGGGGTATCCTTCTAACTGGCCGAGAGCTTGTAGAAATGGACGAGGGGCGTTTGGGGGTTGGCAAGATAGCGAGAAGTAGGTCTCACCAGCTCTTGGGGTCTGGCGTGGGGAATCCGGCGAGGACGTGGCTGAATTGGCCGTTGGTTGGACGTCTGGGGGTAGGTATCGGCGGAAGCTCCTGACGGATCTTAGACGCGGCTTTACCAACCGATTGAGATCGTTGGTCTCTATTGCACTGAGCTTCGCGGAGAGGCTTGGAGGATGGACTCCCTCGCAGAACTGGACGGCCACCCAGCTGGTCACTTTGGCTGGGGGGCAACCTTTGAAGGCTCTTTCGGCTAGGAGTTGTAGGCTCCGAGCGTAGTCTTCATCGGTTTCACCTACCTTTTGATCTCGGCGGAAAAACTCTTTGGCCAGAGAACGTTCACGCTTGTCAATGGCCAGTTGCGAGAGGATCTCGCAGCAATAGTCGAAGTCAGAGTCGGGAGTAACTCCTGCTCTTATTGCTGAGAGAAGGTACTCTTGCGGAAGAGCCTGGAGGAGGAGCTGCACCCTCTGTTGTTGGGGTACCAGTGGGTGTAAAAGCTCGCGATTTGTACCCAATCTTCAAAGTCGATATCGCCTTTGAAGGGGGGAGGTTCGCCGACCACCACCAGTGTCGGGTTCTTTTTCTTCTTCCTCATTCCTTTCTACCTTACTAGCAGAAGACCAAGCTTTACTGGGCATGGTTTTATTTAAGAGGAAAAGGTCAGGTAGGA